>VZTV01043071.1:273-11616 GCA_013400875.1 Anhinga rufa | reverse complement strand
CTTCGTTAAATACATTGGAACATATATTTTATCTTTTAGAGTGATGATAATGTCGTACTGCTTAGCCCGTACTGTTGCCTGGTACTAGTATCGCCTATTACTGACAATGAGCATGCAGCGAGTTTAGGGGACAGTTTGAGTTCAGAGCCCCGGGTTGATAATGAGATCAGGGTCTGAAGGTAGCAACAGTCATGCTTTACTGTGACTTTCTGGTCTGAAACATATCTACCAAAACAAAAAAACCTCTATTCAAATGTTCTGGCCCATTTCCAGACTTAACCTTCATATTGTGTTGATTCACTGGAGACAGGGAATTGCAAAGGTATGTAAGGACTTTTATTGCCTCACCAGCTCTGAAATGTTCCGATTTTGTACAGCCTGATAGAAGCTGTCAGATATGGGGTAGTTCCTTGGTCTTGTGCTCTTCGTGCTCTGTATGCATACTTGAAACCCGTACTTCCAGCCATGCGCAAGTTCCTTTCAGTTACGCTTCGGGTAGCTATTAATGTGGCTTCTTTGTTTACAGTGGATTAAATAATGCAGGGGAAAAGTTTAAAGAATGGAAGAATCGGGTGTAAATTTGAAGGTAGTAAACACAAAGATGCTGCCTGTCTTTTGACTGCTTATTTCAGAGATGGAAAATATTTTGCAGGTTTAAATTGGGGGCAATGTTAAGGTTCCTCTTAATTTTTAGATGTGTTTTTTTTTATTTTTGTAGGTTTCTGTCAAAGTACTAATATTGTTTAAAACAATACTGCATTAATTTTATGTATGTACTGGGATGTTCACTGCTGTCAACAGGTGCCCTTTTTGAATGCTACGGAAAGCACAATTTGGCTTCCATGTTCTTAGTCTTACTGTGCTTTAGCGTTTGGACTGTGTTTTCCCTCTGTCATTTGTTTGTTCATTCATTATATTAGATTTTCCCTGTCCTTCCTTTGTATGTCATTACTCTTGCATCTCTCCCAGGCAAAATCTTGAAATTACTATTCTGGCTGAAACTGTGACCCCAAATTATTTCAGACATTTTGGAATATCCCCTGCTTTATCTAAACCAAGTTTTCAGGCATGTTACTTTGAACCCCATCACATCTGGATACATGAGTCTTAAGTCATGTCTAAGTAATGTTTTTATTTTAGGTTTTAAAGTCTCATTGTTTATTTATGGGAACAGTTACATTTAAGTCTTTTAGCATTATCAAAAATGAATAATACCCATTTGTAAACGCTGTATTGTCACCTGATGATTTAAGTGTTAGATAGTAATTATTTAAGTATTGGAATGGCAATAGTGAGTATTTAAGTATTAAAATATTTATTGCATGTTAATTCTTCATATAAGCGACAAATATTTGGATCTGCAAAAGAAATCATAAGAAATGTAGTAATTTTCTACATAATTCAGTCATTAAAAAACAACAATCCAGAAGTCAGAAAAATAACAGTACCTACTGGGTTGCATTGTAGTGTGAAGTTACGGATATCGGAAACTTGACCCTTTGTGCATAAAGAAGCTCTAAGCCAAGTTGGCTGTTTTAATTTCTGCATGACTAACATTTAGGAAATATGATTAATGAATTTTTAATGCATGTGGTTTTTTTGGTGTTGTGGTGGTTGTTTTTTTACAGAAAAGAGTGAGGAGGTTAAAGCAAGACTTTAAGCATTGCTGCTTTGAATCCAAGGTAGGTCTGAGACACGTTTTTGTGATCAAATTGTATAATCTAAAAATAAGCTAAACTGAAAGACTGAAACACCCTTTATTATGTAGCATCACAAAAGCATAGCTACTATAATGTGCAAAATATTGCATTTTTCATTGGCAAGCTAAGTCTGTAGTGCTGCTGGTAAAAAACAGATTGACATTTGGTCATTATTTCTTATCAAGGCTGTTTTACTTGTAATGCTATTTGACAGCTATATTCTAGGTCTGACAGCATTGAACCAGCTTAATTCCCACTGAACTGCTCTAAATACGTGGTATTGCAATCAGTTTAACAACCCCTGGAGGCAATAAAATCTCTCCTTTGAACACACACAAGGGGAAGAAATCTAAGATTTATAAAGGGCAGCAAGTATTCAAGATAGGGGCAAAGTTTATGTGTGAGCCTATAATTGATGTTTCCTTTGTTGGAAAAGAAAGCTTGAGGATGCTTTAAGAATTAATCTTTAACAAGTTCTAATCTGCACTAACAAGATCTGCTCAAGATGAGTGAGGGAGAGATATGATACCAAGAGTTTTGTCAGATTCAGCCAACGATGAAAATTCAAAGGTACTGTGTAGTTCAGGAACATTTTTAAGCAGATAAGGAAACTTCACAATTAGATGTGAAATCTGCTAGAGCTCTTTGCCGCAGGTGGATGAGTGCAGAACTTACAACCTAGGCTGCTTGTTCTCTACCATATATCCAGGTGAGCATTCCTATGGCTGCAAGCACTTCCCATTATCTACTGAACATACAGAATAGGTGGGAAGGTACTTTAAGTTTGTCTGCTCCTTTCATTCTTGCAACATGTAATTTGGTAGATCAGGCAGCAACAAAACAAGGGTAGATGCTGATGAGCTTATTAAATAGTACCTTACCTTCCAAGGGATACCCAGTGCTTTAAAAAATATTGTGTTGGGTATCACCCATCAATAAAAAGTAGCTGCCTCTAGGATGAAAGATGGTATCTCTCTAAGAGGATACACTGGCAGGGCAGTCAGGGTTAAACCTGAATAGGAATATAAAAGCATTTTTAAAAATCACAATTGGCAAATATCCTTTGTATCTTTATGTTCTGCTTTATGTCCAAAAGACATCATCAGAAACTTCTTAAAAGGCAAGCTGCAGCATTGTAGAAAGCTGATGGCCTTCTCTGGATTAACCAATGCTTCTTTCACTACCCCCTGGGACACAGGGGTCTCGTATGAACATTGCTCCCCTCGGTCTGCTTAATTTATAAGATCTGAAGCAAGGTGTCAGGGTGAAGACCTGATCATGGTCTCCCCACATGGTCTCCATAAAGGGAAGGAGGGATTGGGCAGCGGAGGAGGCTTACAGGCCAAGAATGTGGATTACTTGTACTTCAGTAACTCTCACAGTCCATCCAAAGAACCAAGAGGATTATGCAAAAATATAAACCCTGCCATCGTAGTATAATTTAGTAAGATACTATTAATGCCATAGGAACGTGCCATTAAAATGTATACAAGAATCTTTTCCTTGCATATGTAGAAAGAGCATTATGGGAAAAGGTTTTCAGAGCTTTCCTGGCTTCCGTTTGCAGAACTACACAGTGCAGGGTTAAAACATAACTGTCTAAGAGAAGTCTTTGTGTTCCAGGTTACCACCTGACCGCTACTTTTCTATCTGTAAAGCATCAGTCAATATGGGGAGCTTGGGGATAGCCTCCCTAGTGAGGGGTGAAATAGCCATGTTTTTGAAGAGGGCAGGAAATCTCAGGTTATCCTAGCTTGTGAGAAGAGCTCTAAATCTGGAGAAAATGAGGAATTGTGGAATTGTGTGTTAGGTGGTATCCACTATTGCTGTGACAGGCAGTGGAAACTAGAATGGGTAGCTGTCAGAGTTTGCAGGCAAAAATTCAAGCAGTGTGCAGTGGTACGATGGGCAGTGTTCCAGCAGGAACAGCTAGCTCTGAATGTGCTGTTTTCCTTGTTCAGTCTGCATCAATCTATGGCAGCACAAGGCAAGGTTCTAGTAATTTTCCATCTAAGTTTTTCCAAAGGTTACAGAAAACTTACCTGAAGTAATTGTCTATCAAAAATATTTCCTTCTAGCTCTGGCTCTTGTTTAAGTAATCGTGTCCTGTAGCATTTTTGTTGTAATAGTTGAGAATTGTGGCTGTCAGTCTGCCTCAGTACTGATTAATTTTCCTCCAGAAATGAAGGTAGCCTTCTTTTTAAGAATTATATTAGCTGGCACTTGCGTTCCTGTACAAATTCAATTAAGTATTTGTAATGGCAGGATAGATGGTTGCAGGTTTGATGCTGTAATTGTTTGCATTTAATTTTTCTTAATCAACTATGTCCTGGTTTCAGCTGGGATAGAGTTAATTTTCTTTGTAGTAGCTAGTATGGGGCTGTGTTTTGGATTTGTGCTGAAGAGTGGTGATAATGCGGAGATGTTTTAGTTGTTGCTCAGTAGCGCTTACACTAGTCAAGGACTTTTTCAGCTCCCCATGCTGTGCCGGGTGCTCAGGAAGCTGGGAGGGGACATGGCCGGGACAGCTGACCCCAACTGACCCAAGGGATGTCCCACACCACATGATGTCATGCTCGGTGTATAAAGCTGGGGGAAGAAGAAGGAAGTGGGGACATTGGGAGTGATGGCGTTTGTCTTCCCAAGTAACCGTTACGCGTGATGGAGCCCTGCTTTCCTGGAGATGGCTGAGCACCCGCCTGCCCATGGGGAGCAGGGAATGAATGCCTTGTTTTGCTTTGCTTGTGTGCGCGGCTCTTTCTTTCCCTATTAAACTGTCTTTATCTCAACCCATGAGTTTCCTCACTTTTACTCTTCCAATTCTCTCCCCCATCCCACCGGGGGGAGTGAGCGAGCGGCTGCGTGGGGCTTGGCTGCTGGCTGGGGCTAAACCACGACAAACTGTAGATCTGATAGTCCAGAGAAAGGGGCCTTACAGAAGGAGGCTGCTTCAGTATTTGAGCAATTGCTTCTAGTTTTAGTATGGAAAAAGGGAAGAAGCAAAATCCCTCTTGCCTGTGGTGAATAGATAATTGCAAGGCAGCGTTCTTCTACCATAAACCTTTAATGTAACAAAGTACTAGTAAGATGCTACAAACAGCTGGGCATATCTTCTAGGAATATGAAAATTATCTTTGCTCCAACCAATGTCAATAGAACTCAGAGTTTTCATCAGATGAGAAACTATCATGTGTTGATATCTTTTCATGTTCAGTTACATTTAACAGGTATTGTCAAAAAATATTGTATTCAAAGGTTTGACTGTATTCCGGCATGCCCTTAGCCACTGTACTGCTTCCATTTGAAAAGCTTCTTTTCCTCTGCTATCATTTTTGGTTTTGCATACCTTTAAGCTGGTTAGCTAGGGGAGCGTTTTCACTTAGCTCAGATGCATGTTGCAGCGTGTAGGGCTCCCACGTAAGCCCAACTGTAGAACAGTCTTGATCAAAACATTACCATGATTATCAAATACGCTCTGTAACACAGTTGATTTCATCTGGCAAAACAGGCCACCTATTTCCTTTTCTGACTCCTTTTTTAGTGCTCATATTGTACTTTCTGTGAATAATTTAGCAGTGTGGTTTTGTTCGTAAGCCCATTCATTATTATTAAATTTGTTAGATTATTTTTTTCTTTTTATGAAGCGTTGCAAGTAGTAAATAATTGAGACCTAGGTGAATCTGTCTTCAGTCAAGCACACAGTGCCTTTGCTTTTCGAGTTGTTATTCTGGTCAAGACAGATCTTTTAAAATCAATTGATTCAGTGTTTATTGCCAATAGAGAGACACTTTAAAACTGCTAATACAGGCTAGTTTTAAAGAAACAAACTTCACTACCCCCTTCTCTAATATGACAATAGAAGTTCAGTTATCCCTTTCATGCCCAGTAGTTCTGCTGTATCCACACACAGCCTACAGGAACACACTGTCTCTTTCCGCTGTATTAACAAAGAGCAACTGTTGTACCGATATAAAATCTACTGTAAGGTACTTATTTTTAGAATGCAACACTTGTGTTATTCCAAAAGATTTTGTAGTCTCTTACTACTTAGTCAAAAAAAGGCGTGGGGTGGGCAGGGAGAAGGCAGATTTTGAACAGGTCTCTACTCATTAATGTGAATGAGGAAGGTTCTGTCCTAAGTAATTAAAACCAAATTAAGTAGAGGTACTAAATCTTTGTCTCATAAACGAAGGTTTCAGTAGGGTGAAATTGCATCTCATTGGTCATAGAATGAATTATAAATGAGCCAGTGAATCTAGTGGATCATTTCAAATGACTAATCTTAGTCAACCAGGTAAGTGAAGATGGCTATGAATTGGGTTAATTACTGTAGCTTGAGTTTTAGCTCAACAGCTCTTAATTTCAACTTTCAAAGGCTACACAAACCAATTTTGTACTCTTAGATTATAATGAGCAGTCTTTATTCTTTAATCAGTTCATCCAGTATCTGGCTGTCTACTGTAACATTCCTTTGAAGTCTAGAAAGATCTAACATAATTGAAGAAATGTCGAACTACTTGACTCTCTCTTTTTTAATATAAAGGAATTAAACATTAATCAGACTTGTGCATCTCAATTAAGCCAATTAAAATTATCACAGAATGTAGTGCACAGAGCAATAGGTAGCTTTAATGTTTGAATACATTATCAACTTTTACCTAATGTTCCTTATTTAAGATGTTTGTTACTCAAAGGAAAGACACGCAACCCATTAAAGAATGCTACCATTGTTTAAAAAGAGTTTGACTAACTTCATTCACTTAGTGTAATTGCCTACATTTATGCACAAGATATGTTAAAATTTGTTGCATTTAGTTAAAAGTAATACCATGGATTACTTCAGGTCTTTAACACCAATCTAATTTCCACGTTTTTTTGTTCTGATTGGGGTTTTTTGTAAGAGAATTATTATACACTATATCTGAATTAATTTCTGTCACAGGGAAGTATGGCTTAGTCTTTACTGGCTGAAGTATATACGCAAAGTCCATATAATTACTAATAATTTGTAACAAGTGTTAATTGATAAACAACTCCCTCTGGTAGCTTAATTAAAGCTGTAGGATAGCAAGGCGATTTACAACTGGGATTGATCTCAATTAGTCAACAAAATCTGTGTAGTCTGTTCAAAGAAGAAGGAGGAAATTTAGCCTAGCGAGGCTTTGGGGATTTTGTCTTGTAGTCTTTCTCTTTTTTCTTTTTTTTAAACAAGAAATAAAATCACAAAGTATAGTAATGTTTTCTGCAGTGATCTACCTACTGTATACTAAGCTTATCTTTTACGCTACCCAGCATTTGTTCTTTCATTTGTTTGTTCGTTGTCAGGTTACAGAACAATATTCAAACATTTCTTTTCATTATACACAATGCGATAAAAAAGTAATTTCATACAGAGATGTACATTTTAGAATAACGCCCCCAGGAGACCACAAACTAGAGAATGAAAAACATTTAAAATATGTCAGGTTTTGATCTTACTTAGAGATTTGTTTATAAACTGGCATTATGCAGCCTTAATTAAAAGATAACACAGGAAAGATGGCATTAGGGAATAACTGGATATGTGGAAGCACACTGATCTTATAAAGTCAGCTATGCCGTTTCAGGATTCACTCCTCTTTTATCATTTGGACTGATAGTAAGAATATAATCTATGAGTACTTGAAATTGCCCCTGTAGAATAAAAAAAAAAGTGTCATCTCTGTTTAAACTAGATCACAGACTGGCTGCAAACAGCTGCTGAAACATTAATTAATTTGTTTGCAAATAAATCATGTATATGTACTAGCTGAAAATACTGATATAAACAAGCATGAATGTTGTGCTTCTTAGATTACCTATGGATCCCTGGTTTGCCTTCATTTTTTTTAAGATATAACTTTATATGCACCACCAAAACCAACAGAGACCAAATAATCTGGAAGAGCTGAGCCTTTTTATTAAAGTTGTCCTATAGATATGTCAATGTGCTGAAATGCAAATCAGTTTCAGTGCTTTAAAAAACACACATCCATTTTACATTTGTGTAGGACTGAACCTCATTTAAGAAAGATTGAAATATTTTGGTGGAGGCAAATGAGTATGGGTTTAGCAAGTTTGCAGCTAAAAATATGGCATGATGATTTCAGCTGTGCAATTTATGTTCCTCTGTATTGTGAATGCTCTTTTGGTAGCTGTGTAGTAGTCCTCTATAAATTCTGCATTACTTGGTATGAAAAACACCTGCTTTTCATATACCATCAAGGATGCTGTTTAATGTCTCTGGATTGCTTAAAGAAACAGGCTAAATGCTAGCCTTGTATCTTCCCTGACCTAGAGCCCAGGCAGATGTGCCCAAACTTCCACTCGTGACAACACATGCACATCCTTGGGGATAGCCTTATAGCTGTTACGGTGCTTCTCATCGTAAGGGCAAATCCTTGACTCTTTCCAGTGCTGCCCCAGGCTGTGCATATGGTAGGCAGAGAGGAGGAAGATGACACCACTGACTTTCCTCCCTTGACATAAGCTTTATTTTTAAGAATGGGAAAAATAAAGGTTAGATTCTGCCAAAGGATGAGACTTGCATGTGCAATAGGAACAATACAGGGAGGCCTTTGGATAGTCATAAATAACCTTCAAGTGCCACTCCGTTACAAAACAGATGTGTTTGTGGAGGTTGGAGGATATGGCCAGGGAAGACTTCATGGCCTAAATTCTGCATTCTCAGAGAACGTTGCCTGCATCACGGAGCTGCTGGGGCTGGCTGTCTTAGGTAGCTTTTTCTCTGCTTTTTTCAAAGGCTTTGTTTTGAATCTTTTCTAATGTCGTAGGTTTCCTTTTTAGTTTTTGGAAAATTAAGTCTTTGCTAACAAGAAAAATCACATTCTAACATGAAAAAAAAACAAACCCTGAAGAAATACCAAAACTGATCTATAGAGGAGCTAATGCTGTGACTTGATGATGTGAATTTGATTTCCCTCCTACTTCTAGGGTCTATATTTTTTTTTGTACACTAGCTAAACTGTCATATGAAAGATTCTGTTCCAAGGCAGACCCCACTATCTAGATATTCTTGTCAGTGGAGGGGTAGGTTTCTCTAAGTTTGGCTGATAATTATTTGAGCAGTATTGATCTTCGGGTAATGACGTTCCATCGCGCCTTAAGATCACCCCTTCTGTAGATAGTGCAAGCTCTAGCGTTGGTTCCAAGAGCAGTCTCTGACTTCAGGGAAAGTATTCCTGCAAAGCACTCGGGATGTACTGTTAGCACCCAGATACTTGCTTCATGCCTACTTTCATCCTGATAGAGAAAGCTTCAGATCATTTAGTCTTTGTACTTAACTATGTTTTTGCCTGTTGCTTGGGCTCTCGGAAAGCACTGGCAGGGGCATGAGTTCTTTCCGAATTTGAAGCCTGTTAAGGTTTTTCAGAGGTTAATGTGACCACTCCAGAAAGTATCGCAGTCATGTTTGTTTGCCACCCATGCCCCAAGATTCACCCACCAGCTGCTCCAAGTTAAGCTGTTCAGCTTCTTGTGGCATAGTATTTCCACTAGCCTGACTCCTCAGTGCTAGTATCTGTCTAGAAGCTTGACTTCCATATGTTTAACGAAGGAAGGAGAAACTTTCACTTTATTTCCACCACCAGCTTAGGTCTCTTTTTGTGCAAGATCTGACCCTTTGGATTTTCTTTTCTGGAGTGAGGGAGGAAGTGCTCATTTGAATATGCAGGCAGTAACTGCATTACCTGCAGGTCAGTGACCTGAGGATAGCTGTGTGCTCTTAAAAGTTATGTTTTTGCATGGAGGATGGTGATGGCTTCAGGAAACCAATTTATGATCTCTGGCCAAACTGCTTAGTTAGAGCAAGCAGAGAGTCTGGAGAGAAAGGTCTCACTGATGGTGCTGTTAGGAGAGATTTTATTAATGCTTCTACATTTCCAACTGGAAATGGCAATGAAAATTGTAACAGTCACAGTTCCTGATCAAATTAGGGAGGCGCAGCTTTTGAGAAAGCAAAAAAGACCTGTATTCTTCAAGAAAACTGAATTTTCCTTTTTTTATGGTATACTTTTGAACTTCTACTGTATATACAATGATTTCAGATAAAATTTAAGCCCACTTGTGCTCATAACAGATAATGAAGTCAGTGGGCAGCCAGGGATGAGCAGGGTCCTCAGCACCACTAGAGCAAGTCAAAACTCTCTGTGCATCTGGCATTCCTCTTTACCATACACGATTAGAGTTTGGCTGTTACGGTGACTGGATTCAGATATGTCTCCTAACCTAAATATAACATGCTGTTTGGGTGATGCAAACTGTTGTGGGGGTGGAACTTCACCATGTGCTTGCTATTTGAACTCTCCAAGCTGTCGGCCTGCTTATGGGACGGGGTCAAACTGTTCAGTTTACCATGTTATCTTGCCACAGTCCTGAATAAGGCTCCAATGTATAGCTTAAAGGAAGGATGCTCTGTTTTTTCTTAGATTTTACCGTTTAAGGTAACCAAGCAACGGAAATGAGCCACGATATTTTGGAAGGGGTAATATGAGAGTAATAACCAAGCAAAAATCCTGCTCACTGGAATGCCTGTATCTCCCTTGAGTTCTTCTGGTGCTGAAGTTCCTAGTGCCAGTGGTACTAATTATTCAAGCTTCTTTCCGCTCTGGTTCATGCTGAAGATACTTATTGGGCTCCCGTATCATCTTGTTCTCTGCAAGGTAATAATTTAATGTATAGCTTGGCACATCTTGGGCTAAAATTGTGTGTCTTCTCAGAACTGATACCTCTGTGAGTCTCTCAGGGCTGCTTTAGTGTATTCTGTTGTTTGGGCTTCTGGTTGTGGATTTTTTTTTCCCCTTCTTTTCCCCAGTTTGAAGTGCTATATGTATGAATTGACTTAAGAAGACTTAAGGCAAAGCTGAAGCAAGAGTTGGGGGTTCAGCCCAACTTGGGGGTTTCAAGTTACTCTGTGCTGCAGGTTTCTTCAAGAGCTTAGTTACATCTCTGATCAGTTTTTAAAATGCTTTATTTATTTATGTACTTGTTTCCAAGCAGCATCCCCAGCTCCACTCTCTTTTCATTCAAGGAGCACAGGAGTCCACCTGGCAGTACAACCCACAAGCTGTCTGGAGGGTGTTACTTGGGGGCAGGCGACAAGGTGGGGGCTCTTGAACATGCTGCCAGACCATGAGGAACTGTACTTAGGACCTGAACGCAGCCCTCCCTCTGGGTTTCGCTGTTCGTTGCAGCTAATTATAATTGTAAATTTGCCCTTAAAATCAAATTCTGTTTAAAGAGCAACTTTTGCCTTGGGGCAGCCTTGTAAGCGGAAAATACTTATCCAAAAAGCAGTTTACTTGGCGTATGATTTCCTGTAATCCCTATATTGTTCTCTAAGATATTTGTATGAGAGTGAAGAACTGCTTTCCACAGCCCACCCTCTCCCCTCCTCTTTGTGCCTGATCTTGTACAGAAATCATCGCCTTTTGTTTTATGGTATTGCAGCCAGTTCCCATAGAAATAGCTGGATGCTCCTAACCTTTATGTCTCCCAGCAGGGTCTGCCTTTCAAGCTGCCACTTCCACAGAGGAGTGGTTGGGGCACGTCTCCTCAGGAATTTAGGCTCTTGGTTCTTTCCGCATAGGATAATTTAGATAGAATC
>VZTV01043068.1:37717-53035 GCA_013400875.1 Anhinga rufa | reverse complement strand
GGGGGGGGGAAGGTGCACACACTGAGCCTTTTTAAATACCATTTTTCCCCCTTGAGGGCTTCAGTAGATCGGGGTGCTCCCCCCCCGGGAGGTGAGACAGGCGGGGGGTGATGCGAGGAGGAGCGCTGCTAAAGCCGTGGCCCTTCCTGACGGGGAAGGAAGGCTGTCGCTCACAGATGCCTAGCTATTGCGGGGTTTTCCCCCCCCCCCCCTCTTTTTAATGTCGTGTTTATCTCGAGTAGCTAAGTGGTACCTTGGAAACTCTGCCCCCGTTGTTTGGATTGGGCATTAATTGCTAGCAAGATGTTCTCATGCTCCAAAAGATGGTGAACGGGGCAAACGAGTCTGCCCTCCTGTCCTCAGCTGCGCAGGACAAGAGAAAATGGAAAGCATCCTCTTCATTTCTACGCTATATTTCTAATGCTTCAAGGTGAAGGGAGTTGGTAAAGAGCATGATAAAAGGGGGCGGGGGGAAGCAGGGGGCGGTGGTGTTAATCATCCCTTGCTTTGCTTTACCCTGAAATTCCAAAAGATCCAGACCTTTAAAGACTTGTCTTTTTTTTCTGTTATGTGCGTTACTATGCAACAAAGCGCACCTGGCATTTATGGGGCGGGAGTTGTGCATCAGGGCTAGGATGCAGCTGAGCCCCCCCTCGCTTAACAGTTGGGTGTCACCACTGAACCCAGGAGGCCAAAAGCATGCTTTGGGTAGGAGCCTCCTTGAAGAAGCTGGTGGTGATGGACGTTAGACTTTTTCAGGAGTTACAGGTATTGGATATTAGGACGAGGGCCTGTTTGCAGATGAAGTGTTCTCCGTGGCTTGTTAGCAGAGGCAGCGTGTGGACTGACTTCAGTTAAAATGAATCCATTTCCTTCTATTGAATGTGCTCTTTGAAGCCGTGTGTTTTGCCAGACGCCTTCCAGGGAAAAGTTTTCTCTCCAGGAGAACAACTAAGGTGATAGCAGAGTGGGAGGAGGCAGGGAGGAGCGAGTACCCGGCTGCTCTGTGGTGTTTCCAGGGAATCTAAATGCATCTTCTGCTTGATGGCTACTTTCAGATGCTAGGCCATTCCTGTGGCTGCGAAGAGCCACCCAGTCCAGACCGCCGCAGCATTTAAGCGGAAACTTTAGTGGACTAATCTCCATGTTCCTGTATGCTGGAATGTGAAATCTCCGCAGAGGTACTGAGCTGGTCAAGAGCATATCTAAGAAGGGAAGCTTCAGGTTTGAGGCTTAATGTTTCTTTTGATGCAGAACTCTCCAAGCACTGCCATAAACGTGCTTAAAGAGGGTCATGCAACCAGCTACTGCTATGAAAAATAATTTGGAAGAGAAAAAAACCACTTAAATAAAGATGGACTCTGCTTGGAGGCTTTCTGATGAGGGGTGCCCAGAGAGGCTCTAAGAATAGAGAAGGTCCGGGAGAAGGCTCCAGGGAGACTTTACTGTGGCCTTTCGCTATATAAAGGGGGCTTGTAAGACAGATAGAGAGAGGTTTTTTACCAGGGTTTGTAGTGACAGGACAAGGGGCAACAGTTTTAAACTGAAAGAGGGTAGATTTGGTTTGGACATAAGGGAGAAATTTTTTTATGATGAGGGTGGTGAAACACCGGAACAGGCTGCTCAGAGAAGATGTGGATGCCCCATCATCGGAAGCATTCAAAGTCAGGTTGGATGGGGCTTTGAGCAACCTGACCTAGCGAAGATGTCCCCGTCCCCCCCCCATGGTAGGGGGTTTGGTCTAGATGAACTTTAAAGGTCCTTTCCAACCCAAACCGTTCTATGATTCCTCCCTGAGAAGCCCTACAGATGCTATTCTTGAGCTGAAGCAGCAGAAGCCTTCAAGAAGGTATCTGGCCTAATCAAGACAAGTGGCTGCAGGTGTGCGCAGCCCCCTCCCCAGCTGTGGCTCTGAACTGATGAGAGACAAACATGACTGGGTCTCCTCTTGCCAGCCTGGTCAGAGCTAGAGGTTGATTTGTCCTGGTGGTCCTGCATCTCCCTGGTGATGAAGACTGCTCAAAGTTTAGAAGCTTGGTGGTAGAAATCTTGACTTTAATCTGGGACCGTGCTCTTTTGGCAGGTTTTTCTTGTGCAAGAGTTGTGAAGATACTTAGGGGCATGCTGTTCTCTGGGTAGTTGTTGAACCTTCTGAAGGAGCCCAAGTCCTGCAAAAACTCGGTGTACTAGTCCTTGCCTTTCGCTACTGTCCTTGGCCTCAAACTCTTAATGAGCGGGGCATCAGCCACTGTTTGTCAGTTGCCTGCCTCTTGCGAGCTCTCTGCTCTTCCTGGTCTTTTCAGTCTCCTCCCATCTCTGTGCTGATGGCAGGTCAGCCAGAAGCCTCTGATACCTTGAGGCAGGTATCATGTGGGCTGTTAACCTTAGTTACAGGAAATTTAATTCAATAAAAAGAGCGTTTTCCATGTGGAAGGGCTGCAGTGGGTGAGTTTAATTGCTTTCTCTCTGAAGTAAAGCCAGGTCCGGAGCGGTCTGGCTCTGAAACGGGGATTTATTTTCCTCGTGCTGTGGGTTCTGTTGTTTTCCCCTCTTTGCTGCCCTCTCTTGTGAGGGCAGGCCTACAAAGCGAGGGACAACTTGGAACCAAGGACAAGGCACGAGGGTTGGCTTGTGACCCATCAGTCCTCTGTAAATGTTCTGGTTGCTCATGTGCTATGGCTGCCAGGGCACATCTGAAAATGGAGCTGAATAGAGAAATGCTTGAATGATGGATGAGAGAAAGGAGGCGGCAAGACCGCTGACACTCTGCTCGGTGCTTCAGAGACTTATCACTTTCTGAAAAGTATTGCACTTGCCTGATCTTGGAGGGCGTTCTTCATCTGCATAGTCTTTCTTCCTCCTTGGGATACAGGTATGCATGCATAAAGGAAGGGGAAAAACAAGTCCTATTGCTCACAAGCAGATGTATTGAAGGTGAAGAAAGCACAACTCGGGGCTCTGGAGCAGAGCTGCTTTGAGACGGGCAAATGACTTCCCTTCTGTGCAACTCCTGGGTGTGTAAAATGAAAATAAGGGTACTTATACGCTGACCAAGTCACCTAGCTGAAACTCTTATGCATGTACCTGTTGCCAGGTCTCTCTCTGTGGAGGAGGAAAAACCCTCCTATGTGCTGTTTGGAAACGCTTCACCTTGTGTCTTGAGGCAGGAGAGCTGTCAGGCTTTTTTGTACTTGGCAACTAGGATTTAGGCCTTAATTCCTGAGGTGGAGATGAAAAAGTAAAGCTGTGCTTCTCGCATAGCCATCTCTCTGCAAGGGTCTTCTAGAGTTGGCCTGTGAACAGAGGGACATGTCAAACTCTGTCCTCATGGTGGAAAGTCTTCATTTGTTATGGGGTAGTCTTATTGCTTTTCTAGTTCCTTCTTCCTCCTCCTAGCTGCACTTTGAAATTTTCCCCTCTGCACAGCTGTTTGTTTAATGTTTAACTGTGAGTGTAAAAAAATACAATAATAAAACCAGCTGTTGTGCCCGTCACCATGCACCCATGCTCTAACGGCAAAGGCAGATGCGCGCTATTGCAAGTCTGGTGAGCAATTAGTTGGGCAAACAGGATTATCTTATTTTCGGATTGTTTTAACTGAAGACATCCAGATGGGGGGGAAAAAACCAACCACACTTGTAGGCATCTCCAATTCCACATATTCCACATGTCCCTACTTGGGAGGGAGGGAGGAAGGAAGGAAGGAGAACTGATTTGCTGGAGCTGCCTGTGCAGTGTGTTCCAGCCCAGAAGACTGAATAGGAGTTGTAATATGTTTCTCCTGGATTTACCATTGACTGGAGAAGGATTTATGTGACAAGTGAGAGGACCCACTTGGTTCCATGATTGCAACAATACAAGGGCTTCCAAAAAGAAGGAAAAGAAATGTGGGGGGGGGAGTACTGAGGGAATTCAAAGCGAATGGCTCTTTCCACCACTGTAAGCTCTGGCAGCGGCTAATGGTTAATTTGCTGAAAACACAAATGCCAGTAATATTGTGTGTGTGGGTATTTCCTCTATCAGGTCCTAAGTGGTGCAGGAGAGTATCATGAGGGAGATGACTGTTGGAGACAACAAAAGTTCTTCTTCCTAATCGGAGCTCAGGTCAGATGAATGCATGATTTGGAAGATACGTGGACTATATTTAGAAAACCAAGTATCTCTCAGGAGAACAAGTTTCCAACTTGCCATTTGTAGGCAAAGCTGCTGCAATCCAGACACAGCGCTTGTGCATTCATGCAGTGTATTTTGGTTGCGATAAGCCCAAAAGCTGAGCAGTGGGCTGCACCTATTTTAGGAGAAAGAGTGGGTGACGTTTTCCTCCTCCTCCCTTGCCAGGACTAGGAACAGAGCCCCAGTCTCAGTTTCCATATGGCCCAGCCTTGCTGTGATTGGCAGTAGATTAAGCTGCAGCTTCTCTGCTGAGGAGTTGCACCATGTGAGGATGTGTAGGTCCGGAGTGACTTCCTTTCTATGTGGAGTCTATCTGAGAGGTGAAGAGTAAAAAACTTAGCCTCAGTGAATGAGTGAGAGAGGTTGTGTGCCACCATGGGCGTTTGCTAACGTCATTGCCCTTCCTGCTTTCGTGATTGCAGATGGGAAAAGTTGACTGACCTATGGGAAGAGGGGAATCAACACTAGCAAGAAGAACGGAAGTCTTTCAATTAGATGCCTTAAACTTTGTGACCCTCTAGTAGAGACCAAATGCCTTTTCAAGCCCAAAGAACGTGATGCGTTTGGGTTCCTCTGTCCCCGAGTGAACAGGTCTCTTACATCCTAGGTTTGGATGGCAGTTGCACTTGCTTTGCTCTAGGTAAGGAGCTGGAACTGGAATTCACCCATACGTTCCTCTGGGATTGTGTGATGAATCACTTGCTCAGACCAAAGCCATCTGTTGTAGCTGCAGGGAAACTCCTTGATCTGCTACACAGGGCAACGTGGTTTAGTAAGTGACAGTGATCAAATCTGTTTACCGTTCTCTGCTGTTTCACATGCGGAGGTAGGTCCCACTCCAGCAGTACCCCGTGTCTGTTATAACAACTGTAGGAGCAATTTTTTTCACCTCTTGCTTCTGAGCTGATTTTGGCTGTCATGTGTAGGACTTTTCAGGCTGGAACTTAACTTCCTTGCTCTCCTACGTGTCTTCTCCAGAATGTTAGCCTTGGCTCCAGCCCAAGTGTCAGCCCACAGCTATACCATGCATGGAATAAAATTTTAGTCTCCTGTTTGGAGAGGGTTAAACCTGAGCTATAATGGGCGGAACAGGTTAGGGTCTCTCTTTCCTTAATGCTAAGTGGAAGCCCAGCATTTTAGCCCCAAAGATGCAGGTAAAAACCAAATAAACTGGGAAGACTACAAATGTTTGAACGAGAAGATCTAAGGTCAGTAGAGTTCCTGTTATTGCAGGATCTCCAGGGCCTGAGCCCTGTTGCTTTTTGGTTGCTGGCTCTAGTCTGCTCACCACAGGACACTGGAAGGGCCTCAGCACGCCATTGCTGGAGCCTAATATTAAATTCCTTATGAGGCAGAAATGTAGGCACAATGTCAAATTTAGAAAAAATCAAAGCATGTTATAGTAGATGATGCCTGAAGCCAGGCAAGGTTCAACAGAATCCCTTTAGAATAACTTTTGTATATATAATTTATCTTTTTTTTAAAGAAAACAACCAACGATAGGAGGTGACAGCGTAGGCAGTGTAGAGCACACAGCACTTGGAATGCTCTTGCTGCTTCTCAGTGGGGTCTCTTGGCTGCTCCTCACCCTGTCCAGAATCACGCGAAAAGCGCTTGCTTACAGGAGAAAGCAAAAGAAAACTATGAGGGAAATGGTGTGGGGATCTGCTGAAAACATGAGCTTGACCATTGTTTTCTGCAGCAGAAAATACAGTCTTGAAAGCTTTGGCTCCGGCAAAAATGGGATATCCTAAATGAAAGAATTGTGTGGGAGGTGGCTTTGCTTTGAGCTGGGGGTGGGATGATGTGTCCACCAGAGATCCCTTTAAACTTAAATTATTCTTTGGCTTTCTAGGATTTTGTTCTTTATGGGTTTCCCTACCTAGAGGGGCAAAAGAGAGTACATCTTGAAGGAGGCTATCAGTTTGCAGGCTTTAGGAAAAAGGCCTGAGAGGTCTGCTGTGGTTTCTTGCAGAGTGGCCTGCAGACCTTCAGATGGTGACTTCGGTGCTGGCAAGAACTTTATTTTTATTTCTAATGTGTAAGCTAATGCTGTCAAGCCCGATAACTTGTCATTGAACTAAAGCATCTCTCTTGAATTTGGATGTCATTCTAAATCTTAAAGTCACTCGCTTCTTGTTGGGCTGTCCTGTTTAAAATCAAAGCTGATCACGTTTTCTTGTTCCTCCTGCCACCCCCAAGATGTTTAGATTAAAATAGAAAAAATTTTCTGAATAAAAGTAACTTCATCAAAACGTCTCTCCTCAGTTTGAACTCTTTCCAAGAACAGTGCAGCAATTTATAATACAAACATTTGCATTTTAAGTGGAGGCTGAAATGTCCTTAAATAACTTGTGCTGAAGTTGTTGGGTGGGAAGGTATGCTTTTCCTATCCAGACCTCATCTGCTCTTTCAGGGGATATTTAGGGAATGAAAGTGCAGTCTGTAACAGCTCTATTGCAAGGGTGTGCCATCTGCTCCGTTTGAGAATATAGTTTAGTGCGTTTGCATAAACAAACGTTATTTCCTGCTGTGTATATTTGGAGAAACAGAGGATTTTAGAAACAGCCTTCCTTACTTTCTTCATGCTGATGTTTTTCTTTGGGCATAGAAATAGCTACTTTGGTGTGGTTTAAAACAAATGAATGATGCTCTTAAAAAAAAAAGGCAACTTGTAGGATATGTAATTCAATCCACATCCGAGGTGTCACTGAGGTGAAGAACTTGGGAGCCAAGAAAGAACCAGATATTTGTGACCATAATCCCTGTAGTTATTGCCGTGAGCTTGGGGTTGCAGCGAATTTGGAAATGCATAAACCCTTTTGTTTCAAGGGTTGTCTTGGCCCAGAGTTCCAGCTGCTGTGAGTTAGGAAGATGCTGTTTATTAGAGAGGAATTTGTTCCTTAACTGGCTGTTCAAAAAAGGATTTAGCTCTTTATTTTTAACGTCTTCCTGAAGTCTGAGGGTGGTCAGAAACAGGCAGCTACTTCATCCAGCATAGCAATTCTTAGTTTTTCTTTCTGGCTCTCCTGGAGACTGCCTAGTGACATTGGTTAGAGGACAAAATTTAAAAAAAGGGAAAAGATAAATATTAACATGCTTTGTGTTTGTCTTACTTCCATTTATGCTGCACAGATACTGTTGCAAACAAGTGAACTCATGGGAATGTCCATGGCAGACCGTAAATCCACACAGCGTATTTGCACAAAGTGGAACTTTTAAATGAAAAAATATTAATCCTGGAACAATTACATTGATGTGACTGAGGCTGTGCTTGAAATACCCAGAGTCTGTCACTTAGTTTATGCCTTTTAGTATATTTAATACTCCTAGCAGAAATGCTGGAAGAAAACTGCGCCGAGGTTATTTGACAGATTGCTTTTGGCAATTAAGACTTATTGGCGTTGGGGCACAAAGTGAGACAGAGAAAGGCTGAAAGGGAATACTCCTCTGAGCTCTGCTGTGCTGTTGTCAGACAGGAGTGGTGCTCATACCTCATAAGAGGGCAGGAAAGAGGTTCTGTAACGCCTATCACTGTCTCATAACTATTTTCCTTCAGGGTCTCAGCTTCCCCCTGTTGTGTTGGCAGTGGGAAGTTTGGTGCTGACAGGTATGTGCTTCATTCACTATTGCTCTAGCCAATTCTGCGGAATCCTACTTCGCTTAATTTCAGGGTTTATATAAAAATGAAGCACCTCTTTCTTGGGCAACAGCAGGCAGCAGTAATTCAGTGGCTTTTGTAGACGTATCCTGCGCTGAGACCTTCCATTGTAACTAGCAGGCTGTGTGTTTGCTTGTTGGATGTGTTCCCTGCCCACTGGCTTGGCTTGGTGCCTTGCCAGGCCCACGACCAAGTGCTGTCACAACGTGGACCGATAATTCCCAGCGGTCTCGCAAGGAGCGGCTTACGTGTGGGTGCGTCGGAGAACGTGGCAAAGCCCTGCTGTGATTCGAAGGTTTCGCTTAGTGTGAGATTGTGGAAAGGAATCCACGGTAATGCTTTTGGAAACCTTTGCTTACAGCAGAAACCGTTGTTGCAACCTCCTGCCTGTCCTTAAAGTGGCATCCCCACAGCTGATGCATAATCTGTGTGGGAAATGCAGACTTCATAGTCAGTCCAAGGACCCTTTTGTGTCAACAAGAGCCTGGTTTATTTTGCTGAATGTTTGCAGCCATGCTGGTCCTGTTCAGCTGTGTGAATTTGGGACTGTCTCCTCCTGCCTGTTTCCCATCTAGAGAATGGAATTCAGATGCGCCTTTTTTTATTATTCTTTTTTTTTCCTCCCCCTATCTCCAGGGTGGTGATAGAACTGAAGTACAAATATTTGTCTTTCCTGGTCTAACATGTTTTTATATAGTGTTGAGAGCTCTCTCTTTATTCAGTTGTCTAACTGCTCTTCCCACCTTGAAATACAGAAAAAAGCTCAAGGTCAGTCCTCTGAGAAACAAAACTGTCACGAGCTTGGCTGGCGAATAGAGATGCACATGGCAGAGGCTTGGCAATGGGAAAGAACGTGAGGAGCAAAAGTGTCCCTAAAGCAGTCCTGACCCTGCCTCAGCCCTGCAGCACAAAAGGCAGCAGTATGGTCATTGCTGACGAGCGTTAGTGCAAGGCCTGGCTCTCAAAGGGAGCATTTGGTACACGAGGCTGTTTCCCAAGATCCAGCCCAGGCTGTCCCACCTTAAATCTAACTGCAGGTATCCTCAGGAAGCAAGGATTTCAGCTTGGAAGGTAGAGATGAAGTCTAGCACTGTATTATAGTACCGATCTAGAGAGCCTCCATCTGTGTGTGTGCAAGGAGGCAGAAGGGATAGGTGCAACTAGTTTTCTGCGGTGCTGGAAATGATGCACTCCGAAGTGAAGTCCCTCAGCGGCAGTGGTGGTGTTGCAGGCGTGATGGCAGCCCGATTGACCCTCTTGCTGCCCAGGCAAAACTTCTTCCTCATCTCACCAATGCTAAGTGAGTGGGAGTGCATGCAGAGGAGGCTCATAGTCTTTTAGTCTCATAGTGTGGGGGTTTATTATTATTTTAAATAAAAACTGTGCTTTTTAGCTGGAGTTCCTCTTGTATCTACATGCAACTTAGGTAGGATCTTATTTCTGTGTTGGGAGAGAGGACTGTATGTGATGGGTTCTGGAGCAGGGAGGGGTTCTTGTGTCAGAACTGTTCTCAAAATGAAATAATCTTTGGAACGGTATGGAGGGAGAATGGTGTTTGAACTAAATAAATTACCTTTTTTTTTCCTTCACCTCCTGCTTTTTTTTTTCCACTTTTCTAAAAATATTTTGCTGGAGATGATGCCCTTGAGGCAAACGCCAAATGCTGGCTTTCAAAGGGAAAGATGGGACCGGGACTAGTAGCACTGGCTCACTGGTGAATTTACTAAGTCTGTTGCATGAAAATGTGTACTTGGTCTATATCAAGACAACGGAATCTAGAAGCAAAACATGGATTAAAAGTTTAAGGTAGGTGAATTGGAAGAAGGCCTGAAAAAGCACAAATATCAGTTCATAGGTGCTACATTGTTATCCCTGTCCCTTGTGATGCTTCTGCAAGGCAGTTCACCCTGCCAGGCAAAATGTCTTTCTCCAACATGCTCGTTAAGGTTCCTTCCACTCTGTAGCACAAAATCAGGGAGCGATTGACGGCGAATGAGAGAAGCCCTGCTTGCAGTTAAATGTTAATCCTTTCTCCGCTTTCCCAGGCTTCCTTGCAATTGCACTCAGATTCTGCCGAACTTTGCTCTGCTCCGATATCCCCGAGCTCGTTTGCAAGTGGTGGGGAGGATCTGGAGGCTCCGTTACTTGGGAGCTTCTTGCGCAGGTTTGGCCCATGGGCAAATCCCACCTGCTTTATTGTCATGTTTTGGAAGAATAACTGTTATGTCAGGCAGAGGCCCATCAACCAAAGCTTTGCGCTGCTGGGAGCTGCTGCTGTATCCCTGAGACTTGTGAGGGGGAGAAGGGAGCTGCATCCTGGGGCTGGGATCTGGCGCTCCCACTGAAAGTGCAGGATCTGCCCGTGAGAGGCCCTGTGTCACTGTGGTGATGGCGGCATGGTAAATCACTAGATGGACTGGAACCTCAGTCACCATCTGCCCAACTTCTTAATCGCTCTGTTTTTTTTTTTTCCCTGGGCTTCTCTTGTAAAGATTTTGATGGGGTTAGGTGGTGCGATGCTCCGATTGATCTGGGCTGTGTGCAAACATAGGAAGAGCAGAGGCATTCACTGCAAGGGAGTCGTTAATACATTAAGGTGAAATTTAAAGCACGCTGGGATCCTCTTAATGAGCTGCTCTGTAAATGTTGCTTGTGACTTTCTGATGTTCCTCTCTGTCTGAAGCAGCCTATTTGAGTGTGGCTTGGGAAGCAGTTTTGCCTGTGGGGAGTGCAGAGGGAAAGGTGAGAGGAATGAAAGAAGTGTATCGGAATCACACCTGTGAGCCCATAGTTAGGCCAGAGGTGGTCCTGCCTTGATGCAGCTGGATGCTGCCCCAGATGTTATTGGACCTAAGAGAGCTCAAGGCACCTGAATATGGGCTTTTATGGGAACAGGGCAAAGGAGCTCTAACCAGTTGTTATAGGGAGCAAATACTGAGCGCCGAACACAGGGAACATGAAGGGAAGCCTGTATAGTGGTAATATAGCATATCCAAGTTTTCATGTGGGTAAGAAATGACAGTAAGTGCTTTAGATTTTAAAGAATACTGAGTCTTAAGAGTCTTGCCTCTATCTTCCTGGTAATTCTGTTTCTTACTAGTATAACACTAGCAATATTATGATAATGGAAGTGGCAGGAAAGCTGACTAAATGTTGTAGGTGGCGTATGGTCAGCTTAGTTTTGTGGAGAGAGGGAAACCAAATGAGGGGATTGACTGCTGCATCACAGCAGAGGGAAGGGACTTTTTCCCTCTTCTCAGGCTTCTCCATGTTAGAGCAATAATCACTAAAGCTGGTATTTCCTTTCCTTTGCCCTTCTCTGGGATAGATGGGAAACATTTTGTTTTCTGAGGGTGGTCAAGCACCATAACAGGTCTCACAGAGAGGTTGTGGAGTCTCCATCCATGGAGATATCTGAAACCTGACAAGGCAACTGGCTGTAGGTGACCCTGCTCGAGCAGTGGCATTGGATGATCTCCAGAGGTCCCTTCCAACCTCACCCATTCTGGGATTCTGTGATTTATAGCAATGTTCTTCTGAGAGGTGCTGTATGGTTGAGCCTTATACCATGGTAGGTACCAAACATGTAAATGGCCTGCACCTTTGCCTTTGTGGTGAAGAGGTGCCACAGGGGCAGTGATTAAACCTTTCTTGTAGTAGGGTGTGAGATGTAGAGCAGAAATCCTAGTCCTGAATGTTTGCTCTGTGGCAGCTGTTGCTTTTGATACCCCCAGGAAAATGCTACAGCCCTTCTCTGGCATAAGGGTACAAGAGGCACAGGTAAGCAACGCGCTTAGTATCCTCCAAGATCCCTCTTGCGCAAGCTTTGGTCATTACGACCAAAGATTAGGTTAGATAGAAGCGTCATCTTGAGGAGGTCAGTTCCACTAATTTTATAATAACCTCGGGATCAGTAATTCATGTATTTGCATGAACAAAATTGCTTTGAGATCTGTTTGCAAAGACTGAAGCTTTGAAGACTGCCAGGGTTTGAAAAATGGGCTAGGGTCTCCAGATGAGATATCAGCAGAGCATCAAAGAGGAGGAGAGCGGGATGCTTGGGTGCTGTCCAGAAGAGAGATTACAGATCTGTCATCTGGGGAGCAGAAACATTGTTGTGCAACTGCTGGAAAGAGTCAGAGGGAAGTGACTTGAGGGGTGGGAAGGGGAATGCACCTCCCAAGTACTGCAAGTGAGGCAGCTTCTTGGCCATTCAGTATTGCAGCAGAAGGGTGGCAGAGCTGCGTGCTGAGAGCTGCGGGCTTTATAACGCTGTCCCTCTTAACCTGGTGTTTCCGAGGGTCATACAGTAAAAACTCTGCAGGGAGCTTTGAATCTTGGGCTTTGAATGTCTCGGTCACTGTCCCCAGTTAAGCTCTGAACGCATTGCTTGCAGCCCTCTGCCCCTTTTTGCACACTTAAGTCTCGGCATCTGTAAAATGGAGATGATTGCTGCTGTGGGCATATAGCATGTCACAGCAAAATCAAGAGGCCTTTCAGTAGTTGTATATTAACTATATGGGGGAAGTTAAAACTCACAAAAGTCTGGTTACCTGAGCAAGCACTGCAGGCATCTGGAGTGGCTGTTGCCACAACAGCAGGGCTGCCTGAAAATAGATGATCAGTCCTTAACAGAATGAGCTAATCTTGGCATTGCCTATTGTTAATTAAATAAACATCTAATAGTCTTGAATCATAGACAGGAAACCTGACTGCTCTTAGACTAGTAAAACACCAAAACACCTTATCTGAAAGAACCTTGAGATCTAAAAAAAAAAAATGGTATGCTCAGTGCTTTGACCTATAGGTTAAGGGGAGAGAAGCAAGTATCAGTGTTGACAGCAAAGAGGAGGCAATTTGTAACCCTGTGCACGTAAGGGCAGTAGCTCTTGCTCAGGGACATTCCAGCTACCCTGGGTGAGCAGCAGCAGGAGCTCAAACTGGGATGTGGAGGCCCGTGCTCAGTACGGCCTTGACTGGGTCCAGCTTGCAAAAATTTTCAGCTGCATTATTGTACCTGCAGCCATGGTCTTAGTTAGCTTTCCTTTCACAGGAGGTGAAATTGCTAAATCTTTTGGCTAGATTCAGCAACGGACATTAAGGCTAACAGGAGGGTATCGGGGTAAAAATGTGTGTGAATGGAGCACTAATGGGTCACTCTATGAGAAGTTTAACTGCTGGGCTTCTCCAAGAAGCTTTTACATGGGTGACTTTGCCTTGTAAGAGAAGGGAGAGTTATGCTTTACAGAGTTGCTTTGGGCAGTTACAAAGCTGCAGAGCTTTCACATCTGGAGTACTGCATCCAGTTCTGGTCTCCCCATACAAGAAATGTATGGGCTTACTGGAGTGAGTCCAGTGCAGGGTCACAAAGGTGATTAAGGGACTCTAGTACGTTTCATATGAGAAGAAGATGAGAGAGTTGTGACTGTTCAGCCTGGAGCAGAGAAGGCTCAGAGGGATCTCATCAATGTGTGTAAATACCTGGTGGGAAGGAATGAAGAAGAGGCAGCCAGGCCCTCCTCAGTGATGCCCAGTGGCAGGGCAAGAGGCAATGAGCGCAAACTGAAATATAGGAAATTCCATCTGTACACAGGAAACTCTTTTTTACTGTGAGGGCAGTCAAAAACGGGTTACCTGAGAGGTTTTGGAGCCTCCATCGGTGAAGATAGCTAGAACTTGACTGAGCCCTGAGCAACCAGCTCCAGCTGACCCTGCTTGAGCAGGGGGCTTGGACTACGTGATCTCAAGAAGTTGCTTCCAACCACAACAATTTTGTGACTCTGAAAACAAACCTATTTCTGGGCTTTCCAGAATGGGAGATGAAGAAATACATAGCACAATGAAAGTAAGAGTTACTTTCTGTAGGAAATACGGTCAGACAAATTCAGATGCTTCATGAGGAGAAGGCTGTTTGGCAGTGACTCCTCGCTTAGTTGTAGCTTGTCTCCTTTCTGCTCAAGTGTATTTTTTTTTTCTTCCCTATCTTGCTGGTCCCATGTGAGTTCTTCCACACTGCTGCATAAGATGGGGCTCAACATGGTATAAATGTTACCAGCGTAAAGCAGGCTGTCTTCAGAAAGAGTCCTGGGTTTATAAGATGGCAATGGTGGAAGCAGCCAAATCTGAGGACACAGAAATGAACCTTCCATTATCTAATGGCCAATTCCTTTGTCAGCAAAGATTTGAAAAGATTTCAGCCTTTATACGCTCCTTAGAAAACTTCATCTGTGGGGAAGGAGCAGAGGTGCCAAGAAGTGAATGAACAGGGCGTGTCAAGTGGACATTATTTATTCCCTGTAGAGGTTCCCAAGGGAAACAGGCTTCAAAACTTGCCCGTTCCCTTTGGATTTAAGGGGCTGCCTCCTCCAGCAGTGAGCTATGTCACACAGGCATCTGTGTTCTACCTCGGCTTGCTAGGGAGCCCCAGAGAGGTAGGGATGAGCAGAGCTAAAGCAGGACCAAGACACATCTTGGTTACATATAAGGAACTGGACTTGCTCTGGAAGGGAGGCAGCAAATGGTACTTCCAACTCCAGCACTGCTTGAATTCCTAGCTACCCAATTTGACAAGCTGTCAAGTTTTTGGAGATCATACGGCATGCCACATTTATTCTAACTAATCCAGTAAGTGACAGTGATGGCAAGTGGGGTCTTCAGAGAGCCAAATATTGATTCATCTCCATGAGGAGAATAAATCCTCCACCCCCAGTCTACAGGCCTGTTATATTTCCTGTGTCCAAAGCCAGGGCAAACTGTAAAAGCAGTACTTTTTTTTTTCTTTAATGCTGCTCAGCATTAGCATATACTTCAAATAGCCTTCAAATAGCTTTCTTAAACTGAGAATTTAGAAGAACTAGAGATGCAACTTTCTACGTCTTCCAATGAATACAAACAAATTTAAAGTAAACCTGACTACCTGCAACATACGCACAACCCATGTAGTTTCTGTATTTTTGAAAACGATGCAGAAGAGAATTTCCCACTGCCTAGCTTGCATTTATGAGTTGCTGAGGATGCATAACCCAATAGTACCATTTGCTGTGAGTCTGATGTGAGCTCCCCATGGCACCGTGCTGATGCACCCATCACTGGAGCGTTCACAGGCTGGTGTCCAACCAGAGGCAGTGTACATCACTTCACCTGGGGAGGTGGGCTTACTTTCATTGTTTCATGGGCAAAAATCTGCTGAACAGGCAGCTGGAATGTGTCCTTTTTGCAATGATAGTTGGTTTCCCCATGGATGGAGAATGGCTCCACGTGCCTGTGGGACTTGGGCTTGTCCATCATGTCTTCATGCTCCTTAGATTTATTTTCTTGTTCAGTTCCAATGTCACTTTGTTTGGGTTCCCATTCCTTGTAACAGCAACTACAGCAAACACCTACAAACCAGCAGCAGCTTGTTCAGTCCAGTCCCAGTGTTTCCCAGTTATACCAGCGTCTGCTGGCTCGGCTCCCTCCGCTGAGCTGGGCTGGCACAGCAAACA
>VZTV01043068.1:4926-37313 GCA_013400875.1 Anhinga rufa | reverse complement strand
AAGAAGGTGTTTTGTTCCAGAAAACTAAACTCCCACGTGAGCCTAGAATCACTAAACCAGAATAAATGGGAAATTTTCTTTTGCAGATGCCAAGCCCGTTTTCTGAACCTGGTGTCCTCTGTGTAAGCATAAGCTGCCCTTCGGCTACCTTGCTAAGTCTGTATGTTTTTTCAGAAGGTGGCACCCCCTTCTACACTTACTCTTCTTGGAGGGTATAAAGTTGAGGTATCTATGAAGAGTCTTGCACTGATCTAGTGAGAGTCCATTCTAATTTTTTCAAGATGTGGTGGGCTTAAAATGTGTATGTCTTATCTACCTAATATGCTTTCATCAATTAAAGGCCTCTAATCAAGATGTACTGTCTGTTCTGATGAGTTATGTATTCTCATACCTTGTTTTCTTGAGCAATGCATGCAGCTCTGGAGTGGGAGCTGAAGAGATGCTCTTCCCAAATGGAAAAGGTGCCGTTTCCATTTGGGGCAGACAAACTGCTTGCTCGCTTCTCAAAGCAAAGAGTAAGCTGAGGGCCGCCTGTTTTGTGTGTGTTTGCTTAGTTTTATCACAGAAGTTATTCAGGGCGCTCCCAACTGGATAAGTGGAAGCTACTGAACTCTCTTCCTCTTACATCTGCTGCGTTTGTCCACTGTGTCTTATCTGACAGTCACCCCTGCCTGGGGGCGCGGCTGTGGCTCTGGATTAGAGCAGTGCTGGATCCAAATCACCAGTCCAGTGACAAACACTGCTGATCTCCCTGTGGATATTGCCAGCATCTAGGTCGGACTGAGGAAGGGGACAGGCTTCTCCCACCTAGCTTTGGAGCTGTCTTGTTCTTTGCCTTCGGCTAACACCTATCTGTAGTCTCCTTTCTCTTCCCACAGGTAGATGCAGTGCGGGTGTACGTGAACAGCAGCTCTGAGAACCTCCAATATCCTGTCCTGTTTGTAGTTCGCCAGCAGAAGGGAGTGCTGTCATGGCAGGTCCCGCTAATTTTTCGAGGCCTGTAAGTACTGGAGTCTCTTCCTTGTAACACACTTGTCTGCCAGCTGTATTCAGTGTCAGCCTTCCTTTGGTGCTAGATCTTGCTGCTTGTGTAGACTGCAGGGCTTGGTTGCAAAGCATGCTTGCTCACTGTCAGGTGAACATAGGAAGACCAGGATTTGGTAGGTAACCTCGTTTGGCAGCCTGCCCTTGTCTCTTAGTTTTGCAAATACATATGCAGAGTGCCAGGAGGTTCGTCTGCTGAGGATCTGCCTGTGTCACCAGACAGTGAATCTACCAAATGATGCTGTTGTCATTTCCACAGTTGCCTGTGGTCTGTGCAAGTAGTTCTTGGGCTCCAGTTTGAAGCAAGGTTTGAACAAGCTCTTGAAAGAGCACCATAACTGCTGCGTTACCATGTATTTGAGGAATAAGGGCTCTCTGTTTCTCACCCCAGGTAAGAGTTGTTAAGTCTTACAGCTTAGTCTAGAGACTGAGTCTATTCTGGGTGGTGGTGGTTGTTTTGGGGGTGTTTTCTTTGCTGAAGGAAAACAGCAGCATCACTTTCACAGCCTCAGAGCTAGTTAGGCTGCAAGCACTGAAACGTTGCAGATGCCTTAGACCATCTCAGATGTGAAGCTTCATCCCGTGACTGAAATTCTGGTGCCAGGCAGCAGGTATTCTGCAGTGCCTAGCCTGATGCAGGGGATGGTTACAGCAGTGACTGTTATGGACTGTCGTTGCGCTCTCTGCCTCCAGCAAAAGGCAGATGTGCTAGATCTGCAGATGGCTCAGGCAGCCTCGAGGGAAGTGAAATGCTGGGGATGACCAGTCCCTTGTGCAGACCACAAGAGGTAACAGAGGTAGAGTTTGAGCTCTGAATAAAAGACTGAATGGTCTTGGACTTTCAGATTAGTATTTCAGTTACACAAGCGGGGAAAAATGATATCATTCGTAGAACTACAGAACAACTTTTAAACTGTGCTCGCTCTCTTTTCCATCCAATTCTCCCTTCCCTCCTTCCCCTGGCTGTTGTAGCTATCAAAGGACCTACAATTACCAAGAAGTGAGCCGGACCCTCTGTCCCTCTGAGCCAACACCTGAGACAGGACCCTCTGACGAGACTATATTTGTGGACGTCTCTTCCATGGCACCATTTAATATCGCGTATGAGCTGCTAGTCACCAGGCTCGAGAACTTCCAACTTGAGTAAGCTGGGATGCGAGAACACAAAAGTAATTTCTTCATATATCTGTAATGGATTTGGTCCATCTACCTACTCTTCCCTTCTTTTCCTTCCCAGAAAAAAAAAAATTTTTTTTCTTTTGCATAATCTGAAGGTACTCTGTGTGTATTCCAACTCTGAAAGTTTTAGACTTCAACATACTGGCATTTCTTTTCTAGGACGAACAAAGCCTTTAACTTTACTGCCAGTCCTTCCCAGCCCCAGGTAAGGAGGGGTCCTGCATGGCATTGCTTGTATGTGTTATCACGTCCAAATGGTTGATGTGACCCTTTGTTAGAGAGGGCAAAAGCCTTATGTGATTAGGTCATTTCCCTCTCGGGATGCAGGGAAACTTCCTTACTGTTGAATTTTCTGTGGATATAGTGAAGAGGTAGCAGTGCCTCAGCCCCTTTAGGGGGCATGTTTGGATCCTCTTGCAAAGCAATTAAGTGAACCAAAAACCATGACCAGAGCAAAGGAATGGTATTTGCAGTTCAGGAAATTCCAGAAATGTACAGAAGTCCAGAGGCCATTGGACTGCTACACTTCATGGGAAGTGAGATGGTGTGCACCAATGTCTTACTCTGGCCAGCGCTGATTCAATTGCTCTAGCGTGACTAGCCAAGATGCAGCCTTTACTGGAGAAAAATAAATATGTAAATAAGTAAGCTCTAAAAGTACAACAGAACTCAGACTGCTATTCTTTGCTTAGGCAGCAAGTCGAGTTGCAAGGTGATAAATGAAATGCCTGATAAGTCTGGTTATTAGTTCAGAAGAGAGCACACACGTACAGCACATCCAGCTGAGCAGCCTTATTTAGACCCCAGCAGACCCTACAAGTCCTCTCTTGAATGAAAATGCTGTTGGCAGTAGCTATAGTGACACAGGAGCTCGTAGAGCTGGGAGAGCATGTAATTTACCCAGGCTGTCTGGTACTCCGTTTTTGTTGTTGCTATCACTGTTAGTAACACCACTTAGTTCCTGGTTTCCTATTACCAGGCATCCCAGCTAATCTTTTTTGAGGTCAAATGTCTTAAGCTGATTTGCAGATACAGGCAGTATTTTTTACTATAGAAGCATAGGGAATGGTGGTGGCTCTTTATAAACCCTCATTACTTAGGATCTTGTAATTTGAACGTGGAGTCTTTAGGATCTGGCTTGGAATTAACTTTGTGACTTTGGTCTGTTATTTGTCACAATTAATATGAGATTGGTGACTTTTAATTACAGACCAGATGTAGAGAGTAGAAGATGAGTGCTTCTTAAAAGGTGTAATGCTAAAGTTTTTGTAAATCAAAGTATTAAGTAGTCTGCAGGGGGAAGAAAAAAAAAAGGCAATTCAAAATCTAGATGTGTTGGAATAGCCTAAGACTGGAAAAAGACAAGGGTAACAACTGAAGAAGGAGTTGTCCAGAACCCAGCTCACGCCTGAGGGCACAAGGAAAAATTAGATAGGCTTGTATAGGTCAGGAGTGTTGTCTGGTTGTGTTTATACCACTCATGGTCTCTGTAGGAGAGAACTGCAGGTCTCGGTGCCCCTTACGTTAATTCTGTACTCTGATATAAATGTGGCTTAAAAAGAAAATTACAGAAGGGTCCTCATGGGTGACTTTCTGAAGGAAGTTTTCCTAAAGCTTTCCGAGGGTAGTGTACCTGGGCAACCAAGGAGCTCAGACCGCCAGTATCCTTGCTTGGCGGAAATAAAACGCATTCTGCTGAAGAAACCGGCTTGGTGAGTTGTCAGTTTGTAAGGACTTGCGGTTGGAGCCAGCACTCCTTCAGCAGTGAAAGGACCCTGCTCGGAATGGGGGTGGTGGTGGGAATAAATGCTTTAGTAGAAATGGGTAAGCTTGGAAAAAGCCTGGGTGATTTCTTTTGTATTCCTGCCCTTCCAGTTCGGGGACACTACTTCCTGGGAAGGGGATGGGGGAAATCAGGAAGGGCTGGCCCTTGCTCAGCGCTAAGGTTTATGTCACATAAAGGGAGCTCAGCAGTTGGGAATGTCTCAAGTTATGGTTCTGGTGCAGGAGCTCCGCTAGCTTCCATCCCCGTGGGTTATGCCTGCCCCAGGGTGGCAGCAGCAGCTGCCAGGTGACTGTAAGGAAAGGAGGAAGATGGCTGGTGGCAGTCCTCAGCCTTGCGTCCCCTCTGAGGTGGGGTGAGGTGCCCGTCAGCTCCTCGGGGTAGCTGCGACTGTGAGCCTGAGCTCTGGGCTCCGTGTGGGGCTATGGGAGCCCTTGCAGCAAGCCTGCCTGCTGGGGTGGGCACAGAAACCCTACTTCTCCAGCAGCTGGCTGGTGTAACGCATCAAACTTCTACTCGAGAAATGTGCAAATAATGATGTTACCTGGGACATCTTTTTCCTAAATCTGAAAAGGCCCTTGCTGGGGCAGGGAAGGGCATCTCCCGACTGCACAGACTGTCCTGTGGGCCTGCTCAAAGCATGAAGGCACAAGAAACACCATTCCTTGCCCCCAGGGGAAAAGTAGGAATATTGGCAGATGTTAGTCTCTCCCAATTTTTTTCAGGGCTATAGCTGAATTATTTCCAAAGCTGAAGTGAGAAGAGAAACCCCCATTACCCCCCCGCCTCAAAACCAAACAAAACCAAAACACCTAAATCCTGCGACTAATATCAGGCATTTAATTATGAAACTCCTGACAGAGTTCAACTGTTTGACCTAATGCTTTCCACAATCTCTCTTTGAGGCAACCCATCTGAAATAAAATCCATGTTAAGTTCTGTCTATAAAGTACAGCCAGCAGCATGGAAACATCTGGAAATTGCTCATAGCAACATAAAAAGCAGTAGGCTATAAAATGAAGTCACTTTAGCTACATCAGGTGGCAAAGAACTTAAGGGGAGCAGAAGCTATGCTGTATCTTGCTTGTTGAAGATGTCTGTGTCTAACAGCGTGTTGTGCAAGGGGGAGAGTTGTCTGTACATATTAAATCTGCCCTTCTGTGGTGTAACGCCCTAATATTTGAAATCTGAATTTTTGAGAAAGCCTTCCACATCCAACCCCAAAGCCCAGCTTGGGCTGTGCAGGTACCTTAGGGAGGCTCTGAAGCTACTGGCAGGGATTATTTCTGGACTGTAACTCTCAGTACTCTGCTTTCTCCTCAGTATTTTCTGTACAAGTTTCCTCAGGATGTCGATTCAGTCATTATTAAAGTGGTGTCTGATGCAGTCTACCCATGCTCGGTTGTCTCTGTCCAGGATATCGTGGTAAGTCTGAGCACAGAAGGGTAAGCAGCTGTCTGCTGGAGCTCTGTGCCCTTCTGTGAGGGGGTCTGTGACCCAGCAGAGAGAAAAGCCCTAGGAAGGGCGTCACCCTAGTGTGGTGGTGGTGAAGGGAGCCCCTGAAAGAGGAATGAAAATCCTGTGGGAAAGAGGCAAAACCAGAGACACTGAGTTAAAGCAGCTCGTACAGAGATTTTTGCAAATAAGTGAATAAGCTGTTCCTCTCCAACCTGTCCAGAGCGCATTTGTTACGCTCCCCTCTTGAGGTTTAACACCCTGCTGCCTTGCGATGTGGGTCTGTCTCTGTGGAGTGGTGTTGGCTGGGATGCTGGTGGCTGAGGGAGGGGACGGTGCTGTTCCCTTGACTCCCCCTGGCTCATGGGGAGCTTATGATTTCCAGACATGAGAGACCACCTCCTTTCCCATTTGAGTCCCTCTCTCCACAATTACTCATCCCCTTTCCTGGGAAGGGGAGAACAGCTCTTCCCTGCCATGCAGGTTGGCTGTTGCTCACAGCTGGGAAATAGCCCCATATTTCTCCTCTCTTCCCACCTCCCTGAATTATGCAGGGAGCTGTGGTGTGGGAGCAGCAAGATGGTGGCAAAAGTGCAAGATGCCTTGGCTACTGGCTCTGAAGTCCTGGCAGTTGCCTTTAATACCTGGGGTGAGGAGAGAAATGGGTAACACCAACTCCTGCCTACATCCCTGTGTTTGAATAGTAGAAGGCCAGGAGGGGAGTCTGTGACAGGTGGTTTTCAACCTATCAGGTATTAAGAGGAGTGGGAAAGTAAAATGAGGGCAAGCACTTGGCATATAATACAGACTGCAAAGCATGTGACACAACCAGTGGGAATCGTGGGGTGATCAATCTGGCTGAATCCTCTTATGGGATTAAACTGCAGCCCTCTTGTGAGAATGCAGAGGTCAGTAAGTGCAGGCCACAACTGTTATCTTCAGAGCAGCTTTTCTAACTTCTGAATGAGTCCTGGTTGCTCTGTTCCCTTTGTCACCCCAAGCAGGGCCTTTTTGTGCTGTTCTGCCCTGTCTGTTCTCCTGCTGGCTCCTTGCAAAATTAGTTTGGATTTTGTCCCTGGTTTAACCCTTAGATCTGTCTGTTTTAGTGCCCAGTGTATGACCTGGACCATAATGTGGAGTTCAACGGTGTTTACCAGTCTATGACAAAGCAGGCAGCCATAACTGTGCAGGTGAGATGCTGATTTTTGTCCCAGTGTTGGTTTGGGTTTTTTCTTTTTTTTTTTTTCCAGTGGCTTTTGTTAATTCTAGTATGCCTGTGATCCTTTGTTTTTATTAGATCAGAAGAAGAGATGTTACCTTTTACTACAAAGCCTTGTTTATATTTGCTTAGGTAGGTGTGTTATGTCTTAGGTGCTGAGGCTCTCTACATCAGAGTGGCTGCAGCCAGGTGTCTTCTGTTCAAACCTTGGCTTTTCTACCACTGAGTGATGATAGTAAGGCCTTAAAATGAGCAAAGCTTAGGTAGATGGTTTGCACTAATTAAAATAAATAAGTAAATAAATGCATTAGCATTGGTTTGCTTGTACTGGGGCACTGCTGTACTGTGTACTGATGAACTCAGTCAGCTTATGGTCAGCAAGGATGAGGGGGGCATCCCCAGAAGCCAAGCTCTGTCCAGGACAGGCAGGTCTCTGTAAGGCTGGGTGCCTGTGTAGCAGCTAAAACCTGATCTCTGGCCCTGTGGAGATCATCACCTCTGCTTTGCATTGGAGGGAGAGGCTGCTTCACTTCTCATGGATTCTGTCTTGTCCTGTTGTCCCGTGCAGAGAAAAGACTTCCCAGGTGAGCAGTTCTTCATTGTGTTTGTCATCAAGCCGGAGGATTACGCCTGTGGGGGTTCTGTGCCTTCTTCCATTCATGGTAAGTTGCACTGGGAGGTGGATTTGGTTACTGCATCCAGGTGGTGGAGCAGCATGAGTCCTTGAGGACCTTCCTGTGGAATGACACAGGATGGTCATATAGCTCTGTCTTATCCAGGTAGCTGTGAGGAAAAGTCAAGTATCAACTTAATATTGTTGGGTAGGTTAGAAGTCTTGATCGACCCTGAACTTGGTTGACCAGGGACTTGGTGACCCTGTCACTTGGAAGTGGCTGGCTAGTGCAGCACCTGGCTTGCTGGGATCATGTGCTCTTCTGAGGAGTCACTGGTGTCTTGGGAGATACTGGAGACGCCCAAGCAGTGCTGCTTACAGCTTCTTGGTTGAGTGTATTCCGCTCCCCCCCGCCTTACCGCTGTATTATCCTCCTGCCTGCATGGAGGCCCAGATGGCAGTTCCTGCAGAAGGCACCTTCTGCAACTGTTACCTTGGATCTATGACAGTCTCATGAGTTGGGGGGAGCAGGAAAAACTAGTAATTTTTGGGGGAATAATCTTATGAGAGACTTGTTCTAGTACCTTTCCCAGTCAGAAAACACTGTGTCTACCTCCTGGGCAGTGGTAAAAGCAAAGCCCCCACCACTCATGTGGTGGGTGATACTGGAATGGGGGGGTGCAGCTGTCCCCATGACAAGCTGAGCCCATTTCAGACCAGGGATGTTCCTATCCTCAAAGCTGGATGGCTTCCTCCCTGTAGGAGAAGCAAGACTGCAACCAACAGATATACTAGACTCCCCCAGTTCCCACCCTAAAAAAGAATTGTCACCTTCCATGTGTCTTCCTCTTACCCTAAAGCTGTCAGCAGAGCTCTACTGGCAGGGTGTGCTAAGCCCTGCTGAAATATAACAAGACTCTAGCATGGCATCCTGCACAGAAGTGTTTTGCCACCAGAGTTTTGGCCAAAGGCAAAAATGGTGTCCCAGTGTTTGTAGTGACAGAAACTGCCCTTTGGGGACTAGATGAATAGGAGATGAGATGCCTGTGGGATTCAGGCATCCAGGCTTGAGCAATGTATGGAAGACTCGAGCAGGGATTTCTAGCCTGAAAAAACAGGCTGTGGGTAGAGGGGAGTTGGGGGAAACATATGGAAAAGACTGTACATTGACAAGTCTGGGAAAGGTTTGGAGTAAAACCACACGCAGATTTTAGTGAAAAGCCAGACTCTGGTGTCTTTACAAGTGCAGAGTACTGAGATAAGGGCCAGAGATAGCTAATGTTTGGTTGTTTTTAAATTTGCTGTACACCTTGCATCTCACAGGGAATGTCAACCGTACCTGGAACCTGCAGCGGATGAAGAACCTTCAAGTGACGATTGTGCCCTCTATTAAAAGTCAGTGTCTCTGTGCAGAGCAATGAAGCTTTATGGGGGGACTTGGCAGTTCTGCGTAGGAGGGTATGGCTGGGCCAGCAGCCCTCTGATGGGACAGTGCAGAAAGCACCAGCAGAGGAGTCAAAACCATTGCAGCCCTGGTCCCTTCCAGGAGGTATTGTGTGGCACAGGGTGATCTCATGGGCACACCAGCTAGCACTGGGGGTGAAGAAATGGGGGGAGTACCTTGCAACAGGTTCTGGCAATTCCTCTTGAAGAAAGCAGATGGGTTTTGAAGGACTGTTTGGACCTGGGCATTGTCACCAGGTGGTATGGGGAAGAGCAGGACAGGAGTGCTGGCTCTGAGAGGGGCTCTCCCTGCTCTGTGAGTTGATTAATGCCTTCTTTCCTCAGAGTCCGTTTATGTCCAGGCCATGTTCTTCAGCTTCCTGAGTTTCCTCTCCTTTTACCTGGGCTCAGTGGTGGTTGCTTTTGTGCACTACATCAGGTGAGTCGAGGGGTTCTACAAGAACAGTCTTTCTGTTTCTCTTCTTCCTCAGAGATGCCTCATCCTGCAGTGAATTCAGGGCAAGTGGGGCGGCAAGCATCTGAACAGAGCAGCTAAACAAGTCCATGACTAGTCAGTCTGGTCAGTGGGCTCCTACTGACCATCAGCCAGAAAAGTTTTCTTCCTCTGCTGTGGGATCACAGCAATGATGAAAACCTAAGGCCCTCTAGCCCTTGTAGTACCCCTACCCCTCGGTTTCCTTATGTGAGGACACTGGGTGGCAGGTGGGAATTGTGATGGGGCCAGTCTGGAATATGGGGTGCCAGAGCATTGGGGAACCAAGGTACTTCTCAGAGTGCTGGACCGAGTACTGTAATAAGTGGCAGTGACCCAAACAGGGCCTTGGAGTCCCGACAGTACCAGTTTCCTTCCTGACCAGCCTCCCCTGCTCCAGACCTTGATGCTGGGGCTTGTGCTGAGGGGAATATCTGCATCTGAGGTGAACTTGGGCACAGCTACCATGACCAGTTGCTCTTGGGAGCCAGGGGGAAGCAAAACTCTTCCCAGTTGCCCCAGGGTCCCCTGTTGCTCACTGGAGGTGATCTTGAAGTCCTCTTGAGTGAGAGCAGGACTGGAGGGGCAGGAAGGGGACAGCAGCCTAAAAGGGAGGTAAGATTTGCTCCTGTAGGGCAGGTAATTGCTAGCACAGGTCGGGTAGCAGGCAGGGAATGATGGAGTTTGTTGGGATATGTCACTACTGCCTGTGTAGGCAGTGACAGCAGTCAAGTGAATCCTTTGTCCAAACTGGAGGTTTGAGTGCAGGGACTCTTTCCTGCCCTACTGGGCAAAGGTTGGCATGAGAAGAGTCATATAAATCTTTCAGTGAATAGCGGGTTGGTTTTGTGGGAACCACGTTTATCAGCCAGCTCCTCGGACTGAATGCAGCAGAGTTTTCAGCTGCTTCAGAAGAGGGGATCTTAAAATTTTGGTGCTCTGAAACAAAACAATTTCAAGGTGGGAACATTGCTTAACTTCAAGACACATCAGTGAGACAACATGTCATTGCAACAATTCAATGTAATTACTTAAGTGTGTGTGGCGCGATCTCTTTTGCTGTTATTTTTTCTTTGTTGTAAGCATATGGGTTTTTTTTCTTACACTCCCTGGCTTGGCAGCTGCATTGAAGGAGGTGGTATCAGCTTCTTAAGCATCATGCTGATGTGTACCTCTAGCTCCTGCTGCCTTTTCAGTAGATTCTTATGTGCTTGGTCCCCTAAACAGGGGAGATTGGTTTGGGAAGGTGGTCCGAGAGCCTCTCCCAACATGCAGTGCAGGATGGGAAGGTCATGTAACTGGTTGTCCTGCCTCTGGTGGATAATTGAGGGGGTAAAAAAACCCCTCTGTTGCTCTGGAAATCTGAGAGGTGGAGAGCAAGCAGTCATTGCTGAGCCATGTCTAGTCCAAACAGTATTTTGTTTGTTTCTTTTTGCTGGGTTTTTGCTTGCTGTTTTTTAGAGCTTGCACTATATTTACCTGCTGGTGTCCTAGATAATCCTGCCATGGCTGGCAGGTGATGGGGTTTGTTGGCTATCTCATGAGTACTGCCTGTTCTTTTTCAGGGTTCGGAGGAAGGCTTTGGCTGGGGGATTGAGTCCTGAGGATGGTAAGGTCTCTCTTCTATTGTGTGACAGCTTTAAGTGAACAGCACAGGTCCCAGACCAGGCAAGGGAGAGACTGTCAGTCAAGTACCTTCTGTCTTTTCAAGCCTTCTTCCCTGTACATGTACCACAGTCTCTGATGCTGATGAAAGATGTTAGAGCTTCCTCTCTGCCCTCAAAAGAGAGGGTGTTTGAAGCAGGCTTCCCTGAACCTGGTCCTGACCCCTGCCCTGAAGAGGAGGGGCAAGCCTTGGCTAGACCTGGCTACAGGCTAATTTTACTGCTGCCAGGTCTGTTTATTTCTAAACAAGGCGCTTTGAGTTTGCCAGCTCTTATGCTTTAAGATTTCCTCTGCCTGGTTCAAGCATGGGGTCTCTAATTTTTGAATTTAATTTAAATTCTAATTTGTTTTTAACTGGGAGTTGCAGACAACCAAGTGAGTGAATGACTAATACAGTTAGGTCGTGGTGTTTGTGTTATTTACTTTGGTGTTGGATTCAGTTTACTTTATGCTGCACCCACATTTCAACATACTGCAGATTTCTGTGTTATAAAAATGTAGCTACATCTAAGAGGCTACTAGTGGAAGGTGGAAATTTTTGTTATGTGGATGGGGGGCACTGGGAGTTTCTGCTTTCTGGAGAAGTGTAGGAGGCTGGCTGTTCTGTTTCATTTAAATATTTAGTGCCTGCAAAGTAGCTCAAAGCATTGGTCTGAGGATAAAGGCATCGACATTTGTACCCCTCTCCTGGGGAAAGGGAGGATGTTATGTTTTGGCAGCATTGAAAAGTTCTTGGTGTGTTCCCTTTTTAATCCCCAGCTTCTTCAGTTTCTCCAGTCTGCTATGTACTACCAGATAAGCATACTAGTATAACTGAGCTGTGTTTAAAGGATCAGCAGTGGAACTTCACTCTGATCTGGAATTACTTGGGTTAATATTTCTGCCGAGGACCTGGGGGCATTTGGCTTGGCAGGAGTGGCTTCTTCAGCCACTGAGATCCACATAGGCATCCCTGTGTGTGGAATGTGTGTGAAAGGTTTTCTTCACTACCAAATGACCAGGGGACTGTAAAAATGTGCTTAAAAATATTCTAATTTTAAGTCATTTGGGGTGCATCGTGCTGTGAGACAACAGCAGGTCTTAGGGCACTGGAGAAATGGGAAGGGCCTCTGTGTTTGGGGAAGCTGAAGGGACCTGGCCGAGGCCCTGGAAAAACTCCAGGGTGGTGACAAGGGATCACTGTGTGAGGCAAGGAGGCACAATTTCAATCTGGAGACCAGAAGCCCCAGGGAGTGCTGCTGGTGCTGCAGCTGAGGGTTCAAGTGCTGAAGGCGGCTTAGAAGCTGCTTTCCAAGCTGCCCTGGCGAGAGGTGGAAGTTAAATTGTGGTGCTTCAGAATTTCACAAAGAAGCTGCAGGGCACGGATGCTGCTCTTAACATGGACCTGGAGGGCAGAGAATTGGGTTCCTGGGCAGGGAGGATTGTTGAACAGTACCCCTGTGAAAGGCCGGGCGAGCGCAGTTCCTTCAGAGTTTACAGGCTTCCTCCCAGAGGCACCTGCTCCTTCTGTGACCTGTCCTCTCCCTTGTACTCTATGCTGCCTTCAGAGAGCGCTTTCTTCTGGGAAGGAGCCATGTCCTACCCTCGTGCTGTTTCCTTCTCTGTTGCGTCCCTTTAGGGTGTGTGTGTCTGTCTATAAAATGGTAACTAGCATCTTCCCTGTCATAGACTTGTATAATAGTTTGGGCTGGAAGGGACCTTCAGAGCCCATCCAGTCCAACCCCCTGCAGTGAGCAGGGACATCCCCAACTAGAGCAGGTTGCTCAGAGCCCCGTCCAACCTGGCCTTGGATGTCTCCAGGGATGGGGCATCGACCGCCTCTCTGGGCAACCTGTTCCAGTGTCTCACCACCCTCACTGTAAAAAATTTCTTCCTTATATCCAGTCTAAACCTGCCCTCCTTTAGTTTAAAACCATTACCCCTTGTCCTGTCACAACAGGCCTTGCTAAAAAGTTAGTCCCCATCTTTCTTATAGTCCCCCTTTAAGCACTGAAAGGCTGCAAGAAGGTCTCCCTGGAGCCTTCTCTTCTCCAGGCTGAACACCCCCAGCTCTCTGTTTTTCCCCATAGGAGAGGTGTTCCATCTGTCCTCCAGATCACCCAGGGCACAATAGCTTTCTCTCAATTCTTTTTTTTCTCCTCTTCCTGCCCACTGGAATTTCTCTTCCTCCAAAGTACCCCTGGGTCTCACCTTCTCCATCACTCCCCTTTCCTTTCTCCTTCCCCACCAAATAAGCGTGGATGGAGGTGCTAAGCAATCTGTCTCTGCCCGTTGTCTTTGAATATGCTGCAACTCCATGTGCCTCTTTGCTCCTGTCACCCATCTTATGCCCAGCTTCTGTGGTTAACTTTTTTTTTAAATCCTGTGGGGCACCTCCCATTCCACATCATCACTCTTTGGTGGAGGCAATAGCTGGAGGAACCACACCTAGTGCTGTACATTTACTTTGCTGACTCACACACTGGGAAGGGGGACTGAAATTAGTGGGTGAGCTGGGTCTGAAGCAGCTGTTAGAGACAGGGCAGAGTGCCATTTCTCCCTGGCCTTCCTGCTTTGTCCAGATTTAAATCTTCCCTTGATTATTTGGGAGAGAAGGTTGACAAGCCACTTGAGAGCATAAAGCCTAGTCTCAGATAGGGAGGGAGTGTCCCTGTGGGACAGGACTGATGGGAGAAGAAAGAGTGCCTCTGTCTTGGTGCCACGAACATGGGGATGTGCTTCTCTTGCCCTCTTCCCAATGATCTGGATTTCCAAGTGACTTTAAAGTAACAGGGAAAAACGCCACAAGAGAGGGAGGGTTGCACAGCAGGTGAGGAGTAGAAAGTGGAACCTGCTCCTGCAGCAACCTACAAAAACACCCTGCGAATCCCAGCTCAGGGCTGAAGGAGTGTCATGTGGGGGGCTGCGGTGTGCCAGAGCCTTCCCTCTGGTGCTCAGTCCATGCCATGTTGTCCGCTTCAGATGCTCTTCCAAGCTGTTCGTTGCCCTGTCAGAGGGATGGGGCAGGAGGGTAGAGAAGCTGAAAGGGAGACCCAAGTCTTAGCCCACAGCCCAACAAGCACAGTGAACATGTCAAAGGAAAGCAGAAATTTGGACTTGAAACGTCAAATGTCATTGCTGTATAGGTGCTCCTGTGCCTAGGAAGGCAGAGAAAAGTTTTGGGGCTCTTTATGTATGTGACTAATGGAAATGGTGTAAAAATCTATACGAGGTGTTAGAGAGGTGCCCAGAATTGCTAGCTGGAAAGAGGAGTCTGCCTGTGCCTGTCAGTTTGGGACAGATGAGGTGCTGGGAAGCTGGAGATGCAGCTTGGGAAGCCAGGCTGCAGTAAGGTTGCTTGGCTTTAAATACTATCCCATGTCCTGCATCCTGTTGCTGCTGACCGGCCACATGATGTTGTTATGAGGGTGAAGCTTTACAAGCAGCTGGACTCGTCTCACTGTTTGCCACCACCTGAAGATGTGGTCTTGCTCCCTCCCTTCTGGGGAGATGGGCATTTGACCCCTCTGTGAGGGGGTTCAGCTGGCTGCGTTTCCTGATGTGCTTGTCTGCTGACCGTTCAGCAGCTGAGCCCAACCACAGAAGGATCGAACAGGTACCAGGCAAAAAGAGAGAATGTGAAGCCAGGTGGGGAAACTCAGTCCCACTGCTACCTGACTGGGAGGTGCAGCCGTCCTTGCTTCAGATGTATGTATGGCTGGGAGGCAGGGACTTCCCAGCCCTCAAAGGCTCACCCCTCTTGTCATCAGCACAAGATCGTGACCACTTTTTTGCACAGAGCACTTTTGCTTTCTCCTTGCGTGGTTAAAACTTAGGTAGCAGCTGTCTATGACCTTCCCAGGGATAACTGGAGGTAGTGATATTTGAATAGATCAATGTGTGAGGAGGGGAAAGAGAAGAATTAGAAATTCATAAGGGTGCTCTGAATATCGTGAGACTTCTCTAGAACTCTGCCAAACCTTGCAGCCCCATAATGTGATCCCTACAGGGCGCTGGAGGGAGGCTCATGCTTTTGTGAGTTGAACTGGCAGCCTGCGTAGGGAGGCTGAAGGGAATGGGTTTGCTTCACCTTGCAAAGCAAGGGTTTCCCTTTTGCACAGTATGCTCTGGAGGGAGGCTGCCATCTCTTTGAAGAAATGCTGCTTTTCCCAAGCCCCTCTAGCTCTTCAAGCTGTTTGCATTCACCTCAGAGCTGTGTTTCAAAGCTCTGACATGAACTAACTCTCCCTTTTGGGTCTATTTCCATTACAGGATCTGGGATTGTGGCATCTTCGCACCCCATTGCAGCCAGCACCCCTGAGGGAAGCAGCTATGGTGCTATCGGTATGGTATCTTCCAGAACGGGGACAGGGGAAGGCATTTTAAAGTGCTTTAAAGCCAGAGGGGAATAAAGCCACAAGCTCCTTCAGGAGTAGCTTGCAACTACTTGAAAAAAAAGAATTGCAGCTTGGGAGGTTCAAGTTGCACTTTAAGGCAAAACATCTGTATCAAAAAGGCAGCAAATCTCTGGAGGAGGTGTCTAGAGAGACTGTCACTGGAAATGTTCGTCTGGGCTAGACAAAGCCACAGTCACCTGATAAGTGTTGGTGACAATGCCGCTTCAGGCGGGAGGTTGATTAGGGACTGACAAAGGTCCCTTCCAACCAAGCTTCTAGGAGTCTGTTATTATTTCATCAAGCCTGCCTTTAGACCAAAGCATCCTTTCACTGGAAGGCTGAAGTGTGTGCCACAAGGCAAGACAGAATCAGAGCTTTTTGCAGTCCAGAGGTTTCATTAGGGGAGAAATAATGTCATGTTGTCAACAGGTGAACCATGCACTGGCAGCAGAAGAGAAGAGAAAAAAAACCCAAACTCCCAAGGGTCCTGCTAATCTGAGGTGATGGGAAATGCCTGTCTTTGCCAGAGTATTCTTAGTCTCCTTACAACAGTTCTCCCTTCTGTAGAGGGATCGGTATTGAATAGTTCAGTGCTGTGGACTTTTGGGCATATTCCTTGAATTTAACTGCCTGGGGACCCAACTTGCAGGGGGAGGTGGTGCAGGTCCAGGGCAGCATGAGGCAGCTGCTCAGATGAGAGAGGGGAGCAGCTCCGTGTCATTTTTGGTCCCAGCTTAGGATGCATTTGCTCACTGTGGTGTAAAGGCAGCCCTGACACTCCAGATGCCACCCAGTTGTTGGACTGTGAAGGTGTGATACCTCTGCCTGCCTGACAAAGAAACAAAGAACTGATATTTTATGAGGTTTGGGAAAAATTCAGGAGGGTTTAAGTCCTGGAATAGAGTTGAAAGCTTCAGCATCACCCTACCCTCCTCCCTAATTCCCAAGAAAATGCTTTAAAAGCATTGGGGAAATGAAGCAGCAGCTTGTGTTCTGCCCACGCTGGCGTGGGCAGCGGGCTGGCTGGGAGTTTGGCCAGCCTGTGGGAAGTGCAGGCAGGCCCTGCTGACCTGCAGGTGACTGATACTGTGCATGCAATGGGAGCAAAGCTGATGCTCTGCCTGCTTTGAAAGACTGACTTTCTTCCGGTCATGGTTTTGGTCGGGATAGAGTTAATTTTCTTCAGTGGAGTTGTTTTGGATTGACCAGAGTGATATTCCATATCATATATGATGTCCTGCCCAGTATATTAACTGGGGGGTGTGGGTGTGCAGGGATGGAAGGCACAGACTCCTTTAGCCGAGCTGATTTTGTAAGCCCACTCCAGGGGCAAGAGCCAGGCTAGCCGCAGCCCCTCACAGGGGTAGGCAATGATCATCCCCAGTCTCCTCCCTGCTGAGCTGCCTTAAATGGCAGATCATCCTTCTGGCACCAGGGGAACAAGGCCCTGCAAGCTCACCATTGCTGAGCTCATGCCCAACAGGAGGGGTTAGTTAGGGCAGGCAGTAATTGCAGCTCGGGAACTGACAGCATTGGTGGGTGGCTGGTGAGCTGTTGCACCACTTGTGATTTTCTGGGTTTTGTTCCTCTCCCTTGTTCTTTGCTCTTCTGATTCTCTCCCCCATCCCATGGGGGTGTGGGGAGTGAGCGAGCGGCTGCGTGGTGCTGGGTTGCTGACCGGGGCTAAACCATGACTCTTCCTCTTTGTCTTTTGTTCTATAATATTTTTAGAAAAGCTTGTGTATATATAAACCTTATATAAAATCTGGAGATCAACTAGATCAGCCTGTTCGACCCCTGAACAGTCTGCTGCTTTCACTAGAGCTTTCTGGCTTGTCTCAGCCTTGCAGATTTCGGAGCCCAGGCTAGTAAAGAGTAGAAAATGCTAGAGGTGAAAAGTAATAGAATAAAAGCAGGGGAAAAACCAAAATGCTGCAGAGAGGGGAAGGTTCCTTGAAAGTGCTCTTAGCCAATACCTGAGACCTTTAGGATGGTTTGTGATCATAGGAAAACTTGTTCCCTGAAATGGCCGTGTCAACTTGTCCCAGCAATTGCGACTGTTATCTGGGGCAGCCTTCTTGTTGCTCTGTATAGAGGGATTTAGCCTTTACCCTGCCTGTTTCCTTCTCCCTGCTCTGCTCCAGACGAGTCAAGCTCCAGTGGTGGACGTCAGTTGTATTCACCTGAGCGCGGGCCACCAGCTGGTTCTGACACAGACAGCTCTGTGGAGGAGGAGAGTGACTTCGACACCATGCCAGAAATTGAAAGCGATAAGAATGTCATCCGCACTAAGGTACGGCTGGCGTTGCAGCTGTGGCTGTGATGCTGGGCCATGGACACAACTGGGCCGGGACGAGCACTAGTCACTTACCAGGGTTTTTAAGTTTCTGCTTCCCTTTTAGGTGGGTTTAATCTAATAAAGCTGAATGTGTTTCTCAGTGCTTTATCAGAGTCTATAGAAACTTCTCCTGCTGTGCTAAGTGTGCTGCTGAAATGAGTGATTTAATATGGAAAATCGGAATGTACTAGGGACTTTTGAGAAAGGATAAAGAAACCTAGAGTGTCCCAGAAAGCCCAAGGAAGTGGGACAGCATGGGGAGAAAATACTGTGCAATAGTAGGGAGCTATCTGGTACAAGCAGTGTGACCTGCAGTGATGTACAGAGGGGCTTTAAGCTAGCAGCTCTCAAACTGCCTCCTTTTGTCACGTCGCACTGCTCTGTGTGGTCAGAGCCGTTCCTGGAGGTCAGAGGGTTTTGCAGAACTCATTCTCCACAGAATCAAGGGACACAATGAGCTCGCTGTGCGGAAAAAATGGTCCAAATAGCACCAAGTTGCATATTGTCCAAATATGTCAAGATCTTCTGCTGGCTTCTGTAGTCTTCATTAGTTCTCTTCTGTTTTCTTCTGTCTTTCCCCACCCACAAATGTTTTAGGTGTTCCTCTATCTATCAGACTTGTCCAGGAAGGACCGAAGGATTGTCAGCAAAAAATACAAAATCTATTTCTGGTAAGGAGAAGACAAACTGGTACGGCCGAAGCTCTGGGCACAGTCCCTGGTTGTGGACTCTGTCCATGTATGCTTCTTCTGAACCACGCTTTAGACCCAAGGACGTTCTTTGAGCCGTCTTGTTACACATTCTGACCCTGTTCTAACCAGTAACTGCAGATCCCACATACCTTAAATAAGGTTATTTGTGGACCAGTGCACACGTGATCCTGGCAATGGATTCTGGTTTGCATAATTGCTTTAAAGTGTGGTAACAACTAGTGAGCTGGAACATACTGGGGAAGGGGAGAAATTGGCACTCGAACACATGAGCTTGTGGACCACATCCTGCGTTTTCTTGTGCCCTTAGCATTTGCCTCCTGTTGGCATTAGCATGTTTGCTCTTCGGCTTCAGGAGGTCGTAACCAGAGGTGTAAAGCTCTGGCTGGGAGAGCAGGGTCTGTGCCATTTAGGCACCGAGGTGTACACGTTCCTCCACAAGCAGCGTGGGGCTCTATCCTGGGTGTGCACAAATTGTCTGGTGTGTGTAACTGCTGCCACTGTCTCCTCTCTGCAGGAACATCATCACCATTGCAGTGTTTTATGCCCTGCCCGTCATCCAGCTCGTCATCACTTACCAGACGGTGCGTTGGGCTCTGTGTGGCTGTCCCCTGTGCTTGGGTACTCCTGCATTTAACCTTGCTCTGTGGCTGCATGGTATAAGGATGACAGTTGCAGTGAAACTGGGATCACCCAGGAATCCTGCTCTGTCTGAGGGGCAGTTTACCTCAGCTGCTCCCTCTGCACCAGGTGTTGAGTGTTGCTACGGGCTTGGCTCACTGAGCTTGCAGTTCTGCTGGTTTTGCTTGGGAAGCGGGAGTGCAGCTGTTTTCCTGCCCATCTGATGCCTCACTTGGGGCCTGTTTCATTTTAGAGGCAGGAGGAATCTGCTGTTATCAAAGACAACTGAAAGCAAGTAGGGTTTGCTGTGTTATGAGTGATTTCTCCTCCCTTCGCCCCACCCTTGCTATCCTGCTGTTGTTCAGATATCTGCAAGCAGATCTATTTATTAGTGGTGGGGTTGAGAGCACATGATATGTTTTCCTCTGAAGACTACTGTCATATTTGTGGCCCGTGGCAATATCTTGCGCCATCCCCGCCCCCCAAAAGGCTTCCCTTGCAGATGTCGGTACTCCCCTGTGCCAGTGCTGGAGCTAGGCTGTGTCCTGGTACACCTTGTGTAGATGCAGGGTTGCACGAAGCAAACCCCCCAGAGCAGGGAGGATTTGCTAATGTCGGGTCTCCCACCTCTTCTCTATCCAGGTAGTGAATGTGACAGGCAATCAGGACATCTGCTACTACAACTTTCTGTGCGCTCATCCCTTTGGGGTGCTGAGGTGAGTGAGCCCTGCAGTCACTGCATTATTTTCTCGTGCCTCCTGAGTGTTTGTGTTGTGCCCAGGTTAGGATTTTATCCTTGCCAGGCTCACAGTACTGTGTTGATAAGACCACCGAGAGATTAGGACTCGGAGCTTTCTGTTTTGCTCAGCAGTGGCTTTCTGTTGCAGCAAGACATGTGCACCCAGGAACACAGGGCACCTGGCTTCCCCTAGCAAACCTACAGCACAGCAATGAGGTGCTCCCATGCTCTTTTGGACACTTCCACTCGTAACCAAGGAGCAGCAGCTCTTGCAAAGAAGTTCAGACCAGTCCTTTCAGTGCGGCATTTCTCTGAACTGATGTGGGAGTGCAAAAAAAGCCCAGAGCTGAGAATCTCACAGAGGAAGTGTTAAATACACTGGGGCAGGTGAACTACTCAACCTAAAATTGTCATCCAGGGTGTAAAACTGTTGGGTGTTTGGCAGTTGCTGAGATGGAGGATGGTGGTGGGGGAGTGAAACGGGTTCAGCTGTCATGGCCCAGGGTTCAGCTTCCTGCTGCTGTGCTGCCTTTGTCTTAAGCCTTCTTTTTCCCTGCAGTGCCTTCAACAACATCCTCAGCAACGTGGGCCACATGCTGCTGGGCTTTCTCTTCCTCCTTATTGTGTTGCGCAGGGACGTTCTCCACCGCCGGGCCATGGAAATGAAAGATGTCTATACTCTGGTAGGAAGCATGGTTACTGACTGGGGCTAAACCATGACAATGGGACAGAGTGGAGGGAAAAAAGACAGGGAGAACTTGAAAACCAGAGTGGGTTTCCATTTGCCTTCCTTGCAGGAGGATTAAATCCTCCCTCTTTCTTCCTCCCCTGAAAAAGGATCTAGGTGGGACACTTATGTTCTTGCACACCCCAGTACTTCGCTGCTTACAGTATGGTGCCCCAGCCTGGGCTTGCAAAGACAAGGAGATGAGTAGAGGAATGACTTCCATGGCTCCGGCTCTTCCTCCAGTGCCTACCTGGAGTGTCCTGAGATGCTTTTGTTTATAGCGAGGTTTGATTTGTCTTGATGCTTTTATTAGCAAGAGGGCACAGAGCTGCCTACGAAAATCCAGAGGAATTTGGCTGCCTCTAGCTCTGAAGCAGAGCTGCTTGCAGCCAGAGCTTCTGCAGTCTCTTCAGTATCTTCTGGGAGAGGATGGAGAAATCTGCAGCCCTGTGGGCAGTGTCACCTGGTGGAGACAAAGGGCTGGTTTTGTGCAGCAAGTAAAGGCCCTAGCACTTTTAAGGGTCTGTTGTGTATGGTATTCAGTTAAGATCTCAGCTGGATTGTGATGGAGATGCCTTCTCACCTGGGCTGATGGGCTGTGGTCCTCAGGTGCTTTTAACCCCCTACTGACCACAAGAGCAAGGCTGCTATTCTGGGTCCCCAGTGCTCCTGCAATTTTGGGCAGGATGTAGCATGGTACAAGGTACAGGACAGAGATTTTTAGTCTCAAGATGTCAGTACCAAGGCACTGAGGTCTTCAGACCAGAGGTTTCTGTGTCATTAGCTTGGTTTTGCTGCCTGTGGATTCACCTGGCTGTGCAGTGTGGCTACATGGAGAGCCTATGGTTGCACTCTATGCTGCACTGGTGAGTGAAGGACGTCTGTAGGGGTCAGGAGAGATGAAGTGATGGAGAGTGGAAGATCACCTGTCATCAGGACAGTGAAGGTACTTACTGCACAGCTCTGCTCTCTTCTAGGACTATGGGATCCCAAAGCATTTTGGTCTCTTCTATGCTATGGGCATCGCTCTGATGATGGAAGGGGTGCTCAGTGCCTGTTATCACGTCTGCCCTAATTACTCCAATTTCCAGTTTGGTAAGCTGAGTTTCCTTCCTCCTTTTGAGCTGGAGGTAGATTTACCCTGCTCTGTCTCCTGCTGAGTTGCTGGCATTTCCCATCCCTCTACCCTTGCAAGGCTACCTAGAGTTCCAGGGCTCAATCAGGAGGCAGCGAGGCTTTGGGTGCCAGGGGCTAACGCATTTCAGCTTCCTCTCCAGACCTTGGGACTCTGGTAGTGCATGGCTGGCAAGAACTCCCTTTGCTTTTGCAGCTCAGTGTTTGAAGATAGTAAGCACACAGCCTGAGCGGCAAAGTGCTCAAGCCTAGGAAGCCTCTGTCTGCCACCTTGCTGGAAACTTTCCTCTGTGGGCTCCTTCGCCTTCCTGGGGAGGAGAAGACTCGAGCAGGAGCTTCTCTGTGTGTGTGAATACCCGATTAGAGGGAATGAAGATGAGTGAGCCAGGCTCTTCTCATCAGTGGTGCCCAGTGACAGAACAAGAGGCAATGGGCACAAATTAAAACATAGGAAATGCCATCTGAATACAGGAAAATACTTGCCCCCCCTTTTTTCTTTTTATTGTCTTTTTTCTTTTTTTCTCTTTTTTTTCCCACCCCTTTGAGGGTGGTCAAAGACTGAACTGGTTGCCCAGAGAGGTTGTGAAGTCTTCTGTGGAGATAGTCAAAGCCTGACTGGACATGGTCCTGGACAACCCTCTCATAGCTGACCCTGCTTGAGCAGGGGGTGTTGGACCAGACAACCTCCAGAGATCCTTTCTAACCTCAACCATTCTATGATTCCCTGTTTCTGTGCTGCACTGTGGGCACTTACTTTCTGAGACCCTTTAGTTTTTGTTGTCCCAGAGCATGGCAGAAGTACTGCAAGATGGCAAAGCACAAAGTGCAGTACAAATGTAGTGCAGCATGAGGGATTTGTGATTGCCAGCCGTGGGTTTGGCCCCGCTACTGCACTTCTTTATATGCGCTCAGAGCAGCTTTTTCAGCCTACAGGCAGTACCTGTGTTCATTGTTTCTGTTGTGCTCCCTTCATAGACACCTCCTTCATGTACATGATCGCAGGACTGTGCATGCTCAAGCTCTACCAGACCCGCCACCCAGACATCAATGCCAGCGCCTACTCTGCCTATGCCTCGTTTGCTGTGGTCATCTGTCTGGCCGTCCTAGGAGTGGTATGGCTCCCTCTTACCTACCTGCTTCTCTGGGAAGGAGATGGTGTGGCTGGGAACAGAGCTTATGTGGGCAAATGACTGGGGAGAGCAGCAGGGTAGGATAAGAGTGTGTTAAGAAAACTCTGAGTTGCTGAGTACAGCTCCTGAAGTTGGCCTTGCTATCTTTGGAGGGGTGCAGGGCTAAAATAATGGCTGGGGGGCTCCCAGGCAAGTTTCTGGAGCACCTGCCTATAGAAGGGTACTGGAGCAGAAGGGATCACAAGAGGGTTGCTCTTGTGCACCAGCAGTCACTGCCAGGTCAGGCAGGTACAGGGCTTTGCCCGTTTGCTCATAGCACTGCAGGTATTGAGTGGGGCTTGCCTGAATCCCCAACCTGTGCTTTACCGTGGAGGTCTCTGCTTCTCTTACGTTTGTTTTTTTTTGTTTTTTTTGGAGGACTCTTTCATTTGGCAGTAACCAGGCAAAGTCCATTGAATTCTTGCTCTGAACTAGCAGCTAGATCCCTGTGGGCTGTCAGCCCCTCGCTACCACACATAAAAGCAGAACACCAGTTGAATGTGCAAAGGTCTCTGGGTAGGAGACTGTCTGTGGGCTAAGGCATGCAGGAACAGCTGGCGAGCTTGGCACTTTCCAAGAATCTCTTGATAGCTGTGGTAGATCTGTACACCCAGGTTCAAGTTTATTATGGGATGCTGTTTCTTTTCTTGTGGGATGCTTTGAAGCTGTAGTTTCCCCACACAGGAAATGTTCTGGTAAGGGCTGTGCCCCAGGGGAAGGAGAGTGCGTGGTCACAGCCTGATGGCAGACCAGAGTTTTTGGACTCCTTAATGTATAACTAAAAAATTAAAGTTTTGACGTAGCGTTAACCTGCATCTGTAGGTCACTTCCAGTCATTAAATAAAGTGAAAGCGTATAATAGGTGCCATTGCCTGCAGAGCAGCTTCCTCCTTTTTGGTCTACTACGGTGCGCTTGTCAAAGTAATGGTTGGTTCCCTGACTGCCTTTTTAAAAAAAATCCAGCTCTTGGCCGGAGAGCTGCTGCCCACATCAGCAGGGAGAGCTCGTCTATCCTGGGAGTCCCTGCATTTCTGCTCCCTGGGCCAGCCGCAGTCCTTCCAAGCTGTCACCTTTGTCTGAATGGGCATTCAGAAAGAACGGTCTCCTCTCCAGAAGTCCTGAGCTCCTCTTGCTTCTCTGGACTTTGTTTGGATTTATAGATCTGGTTTTGGGCTGGAGGATTTGGGGATTTCTCTCCCATGTTCAGTGAGGTTGCCTAATACCCCGTGGTGACATAGGAGAGAAAAGGATCAGCCTGCTGATAACAGGGCTCAGTTTGCTTTTAATATGTCTGCTTCCAGGTGTTTGGGAAAAATGACATGTGGTTTTGGGTCATTTTCTCAATGATCCATGTTTTGGCCTCGCTGGCTCTCAGCACCCAGATCTACTACGTGGGCCGCTTCAAGATCGGTAAGTGCTGTGACTGAACCATCTTGCTCTGTCTAGTGTGTGCAGGTGCCTCCTGTCCTTGCCTGTGTGCAGGTGCCTATGTAGCACACCTGTGAGCATGGTCCTCTGGCCTGAGCTTGTGTTCTGGGTGATCCTGTCCTCTCATCCATCTGATGCTCTTCTTGGCCTCTGAAGTCCTTGTGCTGTTGCTTCCCAGACCCACGGGAGTCAGCATGACCTGTCCGCTCTGTGGTGGGTGGAAGAGCTGGGCCCTGAGGGAGCCCGTCCTTCAGCTACGGCTCTCCCTAGCGATGTGCTCAGGGCAGTGAGGCATCAGGGGGTGAGAGGGGGAGAGGGTCTGGTGGGGAACCTGGCTCTTGTGCTCTGCTTACAAACATATTTCTCCTTCCTCTTCTGCTCCTGTCTGCCTCAGATGGCCCTGACTCAGGTAATAGTCAGCAGCTTTAATTTTTTTTCTCCGTTGAACTGATTGAGCAGCGGCATAGCAGCTGGGGTTGCATGGATGTGTGCGGGGAGGCAGGCTCGTGTGCCACCTGGGGTCGGCTCTTGAGAAGTGAAGTCAGTTTGCCAGCAGCACTGCCAGGACTTCCTTGGCAGAAAGGGGGGGATACAGCACAGGAGAGCTCTGATCTTGGTGCAGGAGCCTTTTCAAGCTCCACATCTGTGGCTGAAGAGGGGCATGCGTGCGCATGCATGTTTGGCCATCCCCGCTGCCGCTGATGGCTCTCCAGTGAAGCTTCTGCAGTGATTTTGAGAGCAGGCGTGTTTGGAGTGTGCTTCGCCCCTCTGGGACCCTCTAAGGACTGCGGGATGAGTTCCTGCTGTTTCCCTGCTCTGGCAGCTTGTTCCATGGAAAGTGCTTTTCCCCATTCCGGCACACACCTCTCTCCTCCTGAGGTGTGGTTGCAAAGCCAGCCTGTTTACATGTACAGACAGGGCCTGTTTGACTTGTGGGCAGTGCCAGTGTGCAAGGGTGGGGTTTTTCGGTTCTTTTTTTTGGGGGTGTGTGTGTGTTTGTTTTGGTTTTTTAACCTGTCATTCTGGCCAAATGCTATCTGCATCCTGTAGCGGCTGCCCTTTTGCTCAGCACAGACCATTCTCAAAGGGCAAGAAATGAATCTGTGGACACCCTGACCCCCGGCAGGCTGAGCGCTGTGTTGTCAGCCAGTGGGCATCCGCATCTTTTCCCTGTAGGCGTTCTGGATCTCACTCTGCTGGCTGTTCTGGCTTTTTATCCTCTTCTTTGGCAGACTTGGGGATATTTCGACGGGCAGCGATGGTGCTGTACACGGACTGTATCAAGCAGTGCAGTCGACCAATGTACATGGTAGGTGATTTCTCATCTCGACACCCCCCTTAGCAATTGCTCACTCTCTAGGCAATGTGCAGAGGGAAGAGTTGTGGCTATTTGAAAGCGATGATCCCCGCTTCCCTTCTTCCCCCTCCCCACAAATGTTCCAGTAAGTGTAGGTCTCTGCTGGAGCAGTTTACCCCTTACTCTCGGGTCTCCCTGAGCTAAGGGTTGGTAAATAAAACATCAAAGCAAAGGTGAGACAAGCATGATAGGATTTGTCTTTGCTCTTGCTCTCTGGGGGCATCCGCTCAAAGGAATGGGTATGAGGCTTTGTGCAGCACAGCCTCTCTGGGGAAGGTAGTGACTACTTTGGCTCTGTGGCTTAAGCAGCCGCTATTGCTATTTCTGCAGCACCTCAGGGCAGACAGCAAAAAAGTAAGAAATGGTAGCTGTTACATGTGACCCACCGATTACTTTCTTCTTGACACAGAGTGCTAATTAGGGCTTGAAGCCAAATTAAGTTTTTATCCGTGAGCATACTTTTATTTATTTAGTAAATTTATTCTCCTATCTCTGCGTTAAGTGTCAGACTGAGTCTTGCAAGCAAACTGTGCACTCGGGCATAGAGAAAGCCTGGCCAGCCTGACATAGCTACATCACGAAAGCAGCTGTAAGCATAAATGCACATGCCCCACAGGTGTAACCCGTCTGCCTGCTGTAGTTACAGTGCTTCCCTCGCTAAGGCTTTGTGGATATGTGTGGGATGCCATCCAAAGCTTCCCCTGCTGCCTCCTTCAAGCACGTCCTTTCTATGTACAATAATTTTTCTGTAAAATGGTGGGAGGGAAGGAATCTAACTAGAAAACCAGTGGAAGCAGTCACAGGGTTTGCAGAACCTCCTAAGGCTAATCCTTAAGTGCTGGGCTTGTCTTTTTTTGTTTTTGTTTTTGTTTTTTTTAAGATGTTTAGTCTCTTTTTTGCAACACTTTATTCAAATTTGTGAAGGCTAGAGGAGTTTCCATCTGGCAAAAGCTCCCGCAGAGCAAACTTCAGAGCCAGGTGCATGTGTGTTTGCAGGAACCAGACTCCAAATCCTCACATAATGATATCCTGAATTTCTGAGGCAAAGGCTTCTCTTTGCATTTCCTTCTGCTTTCATATGATCACCAGTGTCTTCTCTTCAGGACAGGATGGTGCTGCTCATTGTTGGAAACCTGGTCAACTGGTCCTTGTAAGTAGTGGAGTGTGGGTGTCTTGCGTACTTGTGCACGTGAGCAGCAGCGTTCAGTATGGACACACAGGTGGTCTGAAGTGATGGGGAAATGCAGCAGCGTCTGCACGATAGCCCTGTGTTGGGGCCTTTCTGACGTATTTTGGCAAGGAGCTGGATCCGATGAGCGCTGAGTGGTAGGCAGATCCATAGGATGCAGTGCAGCATTACAGAGCTACGCGAGGCATCCATAAGCATTTCAGCTGGCGCTCTAGTGGCTTGCATCTGGGTGGGCTTGTGTAGGTACTGGTACTGCGGTGCTGTACACATGCTTCCCACGTAGCTGGGAGGTCTCTGTCACAGCCAAGGTGCAGGAGACTTGACAGACGCTTGTTAGTCACCAGAGCCTGGCTCAGCAGTAACCGCGTGGATGGAAGGATCAACTCTTGGATAAAAATCATTGCCCCAGGCTCTTGTTTTTTCACTAAAGCTGCTTGTCAGGGACATGCCTTCTGCTAAACATACAGCTCTGGGGCCAACTCTTACCGAGTGAGGTGCATTTGGTCATGTGCTGGAAGCAACCCGGGGCCCTTGCCCGTCCTCTGGGGTCTCTGGTTGCTCTTGGTGGCTGCCCATGGCTGAGTTAGCTCTGCTTTGCTTCTCAGCAGGGAGCAGAGGCAAACAGTGCATTGCCTCCAGGGAATTAGGAGGCTGTGGCAGTGTTGCTGTGTCTGCTGTGTCCTGTGATCCGGGGGCAAGCAGTGGGTGGCAGTTGATTTGGGGATGTACCCTCTCCCCAGAGAAAGAGGCTGTCAAATCTAAGCTCTAAGCTTAGAGGCTTCTTCCCTCTCTCTCAGTGCTATCTTTGGGCTGGTGTATCGGCCCAGAGACTTCGCCTCCTACATGCTGGGGATCTTTATCTGTAACCTGTTGCTGTACCTGGCTTTCTACATCATCATGAAGGTAAAGGAGGCAGCTGTGGCTGTCCCTGGGGTGTCTGTCTTCAAAGGGGAAGGGACGGGCCTCTCTTTTTGCTGCAGTCTGGGTTCCTGTGGTGCTGCAGAGGGATGTGGAGGGGCATTGTGGGGCTCAGGGTGGGACAAGGTGTTTGTGTTGGAGAGAGATGCTGTGTAGCCATCTCAGGGGTGGCTGGGCTGTGTCTCCCTGGGCTGGGCAGCCCTTTGTGGATGCAGATGGTCCAGGCTGGCGTGTCAGCCCTATGCATGGCTCCGGCCCCTGGGAAGAATTTGGGGCACGTTGTGAGGCTATGTCCCTGTCTGCAGCTCCGCAGCTCTGAGAAGCTCCTGCCTATACCCCTGTTCTGCATTGTGGCCACTGCAGTGGTGTGGGCGGCTGCCCTCTACTTCTTCTTCCAGACCCTCAGCAGCTGGGAGGTAAAGTTCCCCTTTCACTGTCCTTCCATCCATCTCTTGTCATCTTTCCTTCCTGTTGTTCATGTTACACAAAAAATACTCTGGGAAAGAGTCTTGGGCTGCTAATAGAGAGCTGAAAGGGTTTAATTCCTTCAGCAGACTGGGAAGGGAATGTGGGAAGCTGTGCTGAGCCAAAAATGACTGTATGCACGCAGCCGTGGCGAGACTATGACCCAGGTGATCCAGAGGTGACTGGTCCTCACCAGGGGGCAGAGGAGGAGCTAGGGATCTGAAAGCAGAACTGGACAAATCCTGACCAGTGCTGGATGGAAGACTTCTCCCTGGGGCAGATGGCCGATGGAGAATAACCTGCCTGGGGTTGTGGGGACTCTCTGTGGCCTGGGAGGCTCTGAAATCCTGACTGGATGCCTTCTAACAAGATACCGTGTCCATCTCCATGGAAGCGAGGGGCTTGCTGCAGGGTGGTCTGGTGGAGGCTGTGTAGCTTGTGCTATGCAGGACCTCAGATGTGGAGACCAGAGGGGTCCCCCCAGCCTTGGGTTGTGGCCCCAGATCCATCTCCAGGTCTAAATATGACACTGCGTTCCTGCCCTGCTCTCACCACACGTCCAGCCAGTGCAGCGCTTTTTCCTGGCTCCTGCATGGAGATTTAAGACGGGGCTTATTTCCAGAGGGTCCAACGTGGCCGGCCAGGGCCCTGTGTGCGTAGATATCAGGTCCTGACACCCTGCCTGCTCCCCTAGGAGACTCCAGCAGAATCCCGGGAAAAGAACCGGTCGTGCATCCTGCTGGGCTTCTTCGATGACCATGATGTCTGGCACTTCCTCTCCGCAGCTGCCTTGTTCTTCTCCTTTCTGGTGAGTCCTGCTGAAGCTCCCACTCTGCTGTATGGCCTCACCCTCTCCTCTTCCTCCTTGTCCCCCTGAATCCATGTGGAGCTGTGGCTGCCCCCGGACCCCGCAGAAATGCCCCAGCTGCTCTGCTTGGCTCTGCCTCCAGACATCCTTCACAGTGCGATGCTCCTTATCAGTGGGATCAGGCTTCCTCCTTTGGCTTGTTGCTCCCTGTGCCTCCTGGCCTCAGTATTCCCTCCGGGGCTGTGGGTGGTACAGCTGTTGTGGGGAAGCTGAGGCTCTGCTGGTGTGACCAACCCTCTCATGGGTTTGCAAGGACCTCCCAGAAAGGGACCCTGCTCCCTTTGACCCAGGCAGCAGGGCCACTGGTGTGGAGCTTAGCTCACTCCTGGGCTTTCCCTCACTTCCATAGTTGACTCCTGTGCTCCTCTGCTTGGTGCCTCTTGTCAGGCCTGATGGTCTGTGTGGTGGCAAAGGTGGAGGAGTCCCCTGCAATAGGGTCGCAGCATAGTGTTTTGGGGAAGTGGAGAGGGAGACCTTAACCCTAGCTGTGCAAGGAGCAAACTGTTTGCAAAGGAGCTGTCCGACCCTGTGCAATGTCTGAGCTGAGGTCAAGCAATTCCCACCCCGTTACCTCCTGGATGGCTCTTCAGAGGCTCGCGATGAGGGACCAGCTTACAAGCAGTGGGGCAGGATCTTGGTTGGGGCAGGATTACCTGCTCAGGTCCTTGCAGCACTGTAGGCAGAGCTACCTGTCCACTGTGCTGCCAGAGTGGCTTGCTGGGAGCATTACAGAAACAAAGTTAATCTGACACATCTACATGGGCTGCTGTTGTGTCTCCTGTATGTGCTGGAGACGTGGCCCAGGTGGAGCCCCCTGTGACGAAATGCCATCAGGAGGGAGCCATTCTCCCCAGCTGTGGGCTGGCCAGCTACCTGAAGCTGCTCCACGCTTTCCTCCTCAGGTCCTGCTGACCCTGGATGATGACCTGGATGCAGTGCGCAGGGACAAGATCCCAGTGTTCTGAGTCCCCAGGGGACGGGGGCGCAGGGACGTCCCAAACCGCTCAGCCAAAGGCATCGGGCCATCGGCATCTGTGGGGAATGAGCCTGCTTCTGTGGCCGACAGCCCCATGGGAGCAGGGGAGCCAGATCCCACAGCAAGCACGAAGGGGTGCTGCGGTAACAGAGGCAGGACCGGCAGGGAAGACAACCTTTGCTCCTTTCCCGCTGCACCCGCTGGGGCAGGCACGACCCGGCGGCTGAGGCCAGTGCCCAGCCCTCTGGCTTGTAGGTGCAGCAGGTGCTGGAGCCAGTGAAGAGGGAGGAGACAGGAGGTGTGTTTGCGAGCTCTGCTTCCCTTTCTTCCTGCCGATGTGCTCCGCTTCCTCTCTGGTGAGCGGGCTTGAGAAGCGCAATGAAGCGCCTCCTGCATCAGCAGCAAGTGCCTGTATCCTGCGGGCCGCTGCCCTCGGAGAGTCCCTTCAGCAGCACGGGGAGAGCGTTTGGCTCCTGACCTGCAGCCGCCGCGTGAGCAGGGGACTCCAAGCTGAGGTGGCAGCGGGGGACTGGTTTCTTTTTCTGTTTGGGAAGTTCCTTCTGCAGCTGGTGGGGAGCCACTGTAACAAGAGAAACAAGTCCAAGGGACTGCAGTGTTGGAGGGAGATGGTGGACTAGAGCTGCCCACGAGTGTCCTGCCAGAGGCAGAACCTCCCGCCGTGCTTTTGTGGCCTCTCACTTAAGCATACTGAACAGCCTCGCTTCTCTCGGGCAGCTCCTATGCAGGTGCTTGTCAGTGTGATGGTCTCCACAGCACCAGAAGCGCTGTCCTCAAGCAACCCTAAGAGAGACGGTGTGGTGAAGCTGCAGCCTTGCGTGCTGGGTAGCTCCTTGGCAGCTCCTTGACTCCTGCTGCGCAGCCTTGCTAAAGGGGCAGGGTGGAGCGAGGGGGCTGCCCAGCAGCCTCAGGCTTTCTGCTCCCACAAGCTTGCTTTGGGCAAACTCGGCAAAGCAGCTTCCCTTATGGGCTGGGAGCGTGGAGGAGGTTTTGGGGCACTTGGGGCTGAGCTCTTTAGCTAAAAGATTGGACCAAACTTCTTTCCTCTCCAGCTGAAACAAGTTTTTAAAAGGCTTCTGCATTCTTCCTGAATTCTCAGTTATTTAAAAAACAAGAATAAGGTGTGAATTACTTCAGGCCTTGCATCTAAAATCTGACCTGTTTTGCTAATTTTGAATTAAAAAGTATTCTTTGAGGCCTGCTGTCCTTATTCTTGTCATTGTCCGAGCATTTTTCCTTTGGTGTATGTGCATGTACCCAGTGATGCAAATGCTCCATTCCACTTGTGCTTACCAAAGCAGAAGACTATGGTAACTTTCTACTCCGAGAAGTCTGTATCTCCTAGGAAGTTTTTGCACCAGCTGGTTTTCTTTTTTTTTTTTCCCTAAGCTGGAGTTTGTCAAGATGGTCAATAAAATGAATGTTCTTGGCTCCCTGCTCTGCAGGTCGATCTGAATTCTTCTTCCTCCAGCTCTCAGCAGCAGCAAAGAGAGCGCTTGGGGCAGAGCGGTGCGCAGTGGTGTCACACAGCTGCTGTCATCCTTGGGAGCCTCACGCTTTCCTGGTACAGATGACCTGCTTGTTCTCTTAACCAAATTGCAGCCATTCCTGTGTGACGCTGTAGCCCCTTCGGCAGAGGGAGGAGAGGGCTGGAGGAGGGATCGTGTCATTACACAAGAAGCTGCCGGCAGCTCTCTTCCCTAGCAGAGCTGCGCTCCTAGGGAGATGTAGCCGCATTTCAGGCAGGGCGTGCCAGAACCTGCAGAAGGTGGTGGTGGTGGTCCCTGCGCGCTGCGTTTCGTTACGGTCCTTTGGGCTTGACTTGCAGGTTCGCCATGCAGATGGAGTTGTGAGTGTTCAATGAAGGGGCAGGTTTCTCGGGTTTGCTGTGGAATATGAGCTTCTCTTCCTTAACAGTGTCAGCCTGGGCTGCAGGGAAGGAGATGGCATTTGCTTTTGTCCGAGTAGCACCAGCGGTAGATCTGTTGGGAGGCGACATGTTCGAGTGACGGTCGCATCACTTGCTGCCGAGGTGAGCTCGGGAGCGAGTGGGGCAGTGCTTTGGAGCTGGGACTGGGGGAGGCAGCAGGAGAAGGAGGAGAGAGCATTTCCTGATGGCGTCCTGTCGTGGTTTAACCCCAGCTGGCGACTCGGCAGCACGCTGCTGCTGGCTCAGTGCCCCCGCACCCAAGTGGGATGGGGGAGAGTGTGGTGCTGCAGCCCCCCCGCCCCACCCCGGGCCACTCTGGGATCCCGGAATGAGCCCTACTGGGGTGTTACCTTAGACATAACAACTTGGGCCCGGGCAATCTCTGTCCACACCTGGGCCATCTCTTCCCTGACTTGTGTACCGGAATTGTGGCCGGAATGTAAAATATTGACCAAAGCTGATCATCTCGATCCTATAACTCGCGATCCAAGAGGGAGACCCTTTGAGCTCTCGGGGGCCGCAGCGGGCTG
>VZTV01043067.1:42556-61565 GCA_013400875.1 Anhinga rufa | reverse complement strand
CTGCCCCCCCCCGCCCCCCCCGTGCTGCCCAGCGCTGAATAAACATACCTACTTTACAATCTTATGGATTGTGGAGTCCGCTTTCCACACATCAGGGTTTTCATGCTCTTTTGATTTCTAAAATTCTCTGTGGTTTGATAGATTGTTTTGAACAAGGAGAGGGCAGCTGTGCAACTTATCTAAAATATTTTCAAGTGTTTGTGTTTTAAAAGTTAATTTTCTAGTCTAACAATCTTTTTTATTGCTCTACTACTCAGTAAGAGTTACAACATTGAAATAAATCTGGGTTAAACACTTCGATTTGGAAAGTAAACACAAACATCCATCCTGTTAGCTCAGTTCAATATTCATACTATAAACAATCAAGGCACTTAATAGAGTCTAAAATTAGGAGATTCTGCTTGCAAATTTAAATTGTCTTCAATAAGGAAGAGGCAGATTTCTGAAGCTCAGTGTTGCACTGGTTTACCAACACTTGGTGCTTTAAGCTTGCAAGCCAGCAAGACAACAGTGCAAAGCCTAGATCACAGCCTTACTCCTGGATAGGAGATACTCGTGCCATGCCTGTGCAAAAGGACATGACAACTTGCAGAGGTGATAACCTAGAACAACTTCACTCTGTCACAGTTCCTATCCCACAGTTAAAACCTCTAGACTCTCCCTGCCATCCTGCCTTATGGCCAGCTACATTTAACCTGTGTTCTGGTGACCTTTTCACTTCTCATCAGCTGCCCCACACCTCAGGCTGCCCTATTCATCCAACCCCTCCTCCTCCCAGTTTTACCAACAGTAATTATATCAACCATCCCAACGATGAGACAAAAAAATTACACACCCTTGAGCCCAAGCATCAATTTCAAGATAACTGCCCAGTTTTTTCCCTCTCCACTGAGCCGATTTTCAATACAGATAACACGCTCTCCAGTAGCGATGCAAGCCCTTTCAATAAAATAAACTACAGCACAAAGTCAAATGCTTTGGAGAAACAATTTTACTACTGATCTTTCATCAACCAGGTTGTAATCTTAACAAACCTGTTACATTTTACACTGAGACCTCCCTTCCACAGGGCAGATTATTTTCATTAGTATACACATTTAGCTGCTAAATCTTCTTACATTGAATTGCAAATTAACTCTTACCATTACAATTGCACACAGACACCCCCCCCACCCCACCCCCCTACCCCGCTAAAAAGTCTCCTAGGTCTCCTGTTACCCTTTAAATACACCAGAGAACTTTCTTTTAATCTTCTTGTGGTACTGATTCAGTCACAGCTATATTAACATAGTGCTCTTACATTACAGTCTTAGTGAATCTCCCTTGCCTAAAGTCACTCACTCTTGATGTCGGAAGCTGTCCACTACCGTAACACCAAAACCATGACACAGTGCAGCTACCCACTGAGTTACCAGAAGCCAGGGTTTTGTAGGGGAATTGCTCTAGAAGCCTGTTTACTAATTTCACATCCTGGCATGATTACCAAAATAATCTGACCTGCCCTTCAGCCCTGAAAGGATAAAGTAACTTAGCTGTAGCCTCTCAAGAGGACATCATGGTGCCTTTCAAATGAAACTGGACTCAGCAGGCAGGACTCTTCGTCTACAGTGGAAGTCCTGCTTGGGTATACTGGGCCTCTTGCACATACTGCAGCAGGGGATTCTGAGAGGAAATGATGCCACCATCATTAGTTTTAATGAAAACAACATTGTGCTGTTTTCACCAAAAAGAAACACATATATATCGCATCCTGGAGAAAACCTACAAGACTCGCTGTGATGACTTGTGACTGCATTTGCAAAGAACTAGATTCCTGGCTCAGCAACTACATGCCATTTATAGCACAGAAGTAAGTCATCCTCAAAAATTAGCTTGTCTTAAGTAGAACATTCATCCTCTGTGTAAGAGAAAACAGGCTGGAAATAGTAATGGGGATACCGGAGGAAAAAAGGATATCCAGAGGGAAAAGCGTACGCAGGAACCTAGGACTTGTGCTGATGTTAAAAGCTCAGTTTAGCTGGTCATCCTATAGCGCACCATCACCCTGGCTGGCAACCCAGCCCTTGATTATACTCACAGGCAAGCCCAAAGGAACTGGTAACGGCCAGTTGAGAAGAACGGACAGAAAAGATTGTGACAACACTGAGAAGGCCCTGGTCTCCAGAGGCATCTTCACTCCAGAGATGACTAGAAAGTTCTCTTGGTCCCAGGAGTTACCCAGAGCCACCTATATGCTGGGAAGTTTAGGTATACTGAAACAACAAGCAGAGGTCTGCAACTCACACAGCTCTTAAGTTGGAAAGGACTTTATAGGAATTACAAAGTAGTAGCAATTAATAACACTGCAGTAATTATTAATTCAGGCATCAGCCATCAAAGCAGAACAACTGAACCCAGGGGCATGCATGATGTCAGAAGTATGGCACCGCAATGAAATAAGGAGTTCAAGGAGACCAACACAAAACTCAGTCATAATTAGAGGGCAAACTGTCTTCGGTCTGAAGCATGTCTGCTCAAGCAGCATTCTCCATGAGAAATATGGGGACTCGAGAAAACTGCTCAGAGACTACGAGACTGTAGGATGACGTAACACAGAGCAGATGCAGCAAAAAAAACCACTGTGCTCTTATTACAGAAAATCCAGAGAGACTCATAGGAAAGTTGGAGCCAAGGAAAGAAATTTTAGATTGTACCGACAGGCCACAGAAGGATGCTAGGAGTCTCAAGAGATGCTTAAGAGGGTAAACCATGCCTATTTAAGACAAATACCAAAGTCAGTGATGAACATGGTGAAAGAAGATAAGCTTTAACAATAACACACTGAGGCACAGAACTGTCAGCTACACATCAACGCGAAGGCCTCACAAATCAGTAAATCCTTAAAAAAAATCTCAGATTAAAAAAACACAATAATAAAACTAATAACTCCCTATGTTGCAGAGAGTCTCGCTATTTTATGAGCACAAGGAAAGAGAATTATAATGGCTGCAAAGGCTGAACAAATTGGGAAGATGATGCAGAGACTGAACACCTAATGACCCAAACTGGGTAGCCTGGGAGCAATTCAGAAGCATTCACTTCGCCATAAGCTGCCAAAATGGCTGACAACACACGAGACAAACCAGGATTTAGAGACAGCCACTGAGTTCCCATTCATAAAACAAGAGAAAGAGTCAGACACATACGGGATTGTGTAGTTACTTCCACTTTTGACAGATCTGAGCAAAATATTACTGTGCATCCTCTTCAAGAGAATTTTAACAAAAAATCCCCACACAGAGCAAGCTGCTTTTACACATTTTACAGAAATGAGTAACTGTGATTCAACCTGTACTTACTGTGGAAGAAAGCACAGGCAAGTGACTGGAAACCATTTCACAGCTCCTTTGTGAACTTTGCTCAAGAATTACTATCAATAACAACTGAAATAGCAGCGGCTACCTGGTAGGGAGGTGAAATTGGGGAAAAAGCTTCATGACTGATGAAATGTCTCTAAACAAGTAGCACCCTTCCTCCTTTGAAAGCACTAACAAGTAACTGGTTTAACCTGAAGACAACAATTAAGAGAGACAATAGCACAAAACTCACTGGGAGGGGAAGGAATCTTAAGGAAGATATTGATAAAAACCTGCAGGAGAACAATTCAAAAATTTGTTATCTCTGCTGCAATGACCAGACTGGAATAGTCATAAAAGACTGTGCAAATGCTTCTAGACAAAATAACATCAGAAAAAAATGAGGCTAGGGCTAGAGATGGGGGGGGGTGCCAGGGGGGGAAGACAGAAAAGAGAGATGGCCAACTTTTCTGTCAGGGGAAAGATACTGCTGCTTAAATCCAAAAAGACACATGAAGGCATGGAGCACTTCAGCTGCTGGGGCAGGATGGCACCACATATCGCATTCAACATGCCTGTGCACACTCACCATTCCAGTAAAATTCAGCTGCTTCAGAGTGAAAGACACAAGCAGACTGCTGCAGCCTCCTTTCTTTAGCACATCACTGTATTTTCAAAAAATACCCAGGAAAGGGTACTGTAAAAGCAACCTTATACCTTTCAAGAGAAAGCACTAACACAACCAACAAGGCAGCAAACATGGGTGGCTACAGCATAACTGAAATGACAACAAATTGGAATACATTTGGACAAAAAAGATCTAGCTTTTGGGAGGGTGCCAAAAATGCACCTTGCAGGTACCTGTGCAAGGAACAGGGGGTCTCTAGGAGGCAAGATAGCAAAGGTAAATGAAGAGACAGCCTGAGGGACAGCAGGCTTCTCCAGCAATGTAGGAAGACAGAAGTATCAAAGCATACAGATTACACACATGGGATTTGCAGCTCCTCACTGCTTCACAGCACAGAGACAGAAACATATTTTATTTTAACATTTGCAGCAAACAAGTGTTTGTAGGAGAATAGGGAGTGGCAAGATTCATACTTCAGGTCTATAGTCTAGACTACTGATTCAGATCAATGAGGCACAGATAAAGACTAGGTCACAGAAAACAGTCACCTTTTGCCACTAGGATCAGGGTTCAGAATAAATGAGATAGGAAAATTTGCTTTGATATCAATGCCAGTATTAAGCTGACTTAATTTTCTTTATTCTCTGTGCTCCCACATAAAAGTTTTCTACATTTAAGGCTGCTCAAACACATTTCCTCAGAACATCAGAGCCACTGACCACAAACATGAGTCAGAGCAACTACCCAAAACACAATGCTACCTTAATAACCTTCTAGCACTTAAACACTGTCACCTGGAAAATGCATCATAACATACCAGGAAAACAAAGCACTACATGGTGCTTCTTTAGCACTGCATTTAATAGTTGCAGACAAAACTTCCGAGTTCCTTTAAAAAACAAATCCTTCACAGACTTTTGAAGTAGCTACTGATAATCACCATATTGTATTTTACTGCTACCTATAGAAGGGAAATGGAAATACCTATATAACTTCCTTTCTGTTTGTAAATCACTTAAGAAAAGCCACACTGACTACAGTATGCACTAGCCAAAGACACATAAATCTTATTAATCAGATATCCATCTCCATTATATATGTGTGCACACACACACTTTCTGTAACAGAGTTCAAACACACAGCCATCTCTTCAGAATGAGTTTCAGCTCCTGGATGACTGAGCAGAGTGTGATGATATGACTGAACCAAAACAGAGGGACAAATACAGTACTAGTAAAACTCAAAAATACTGCTGCAAGAATAAGCTGCTGCTGCTGGCAAGTCAGTACTATATTCTACAAACATCACTTACATTTACAGTTATGGTGCTATTTTAGCCTTTGCTGAGGAACCGGATGCGAAGAGAAAAGAGCCCTGTTGGGGAAGTGCCCACACAAGCTCTGCTGCTGCTCTACAACCCTGGTCACTGCTGCAGTCACAAACATCTCTACCTCTGCAGCCCCCCGCACACCCAACCCACGGGATCTGCCACATGATCAGCCCTTGGCTGCAGAACTACGCAGCCACTTCAGGCTAACATGGGGTCACTTTCCTTTTCTAAGCAGTGGTTTGTATCATTTACAAGGAAAAGATGGAAACCCACATTACTGAAGCCAAACACATGTGCTGTTTTCACAAGTCTGCAGAGAGACTAAACAGCAGCAGTATGAAATGCAGACTTCCCCTGAACACAGAATTCACAGCCACAGTGCTGATTTTAACTATTTCATCAATGAGCATGCTGCTAAGCATAGTTTGCCATGGTACAAATTCCCAATTCCAGATATTATGCCACCTCCACCACCCCACCAACTTTGCAGCAGAATTTTCACCTCCTTCCAGTTTCTGTGACCTGGGTAGTAAAAATGAAGTAACACACTGAAGACACCACCACAATCAAACCCTAATTTTATATCCAGTGGTATAAGGTATGCTTCAATAACAGCATGGCTTTGCATATTAAAATATTAGGATCTAGACACGCGTACAATGACTTGTTGGCCACATAACTGGCCAGTCAGGGTAGCCCCAAAGGGAGGTCCACTGTATACATACCCTCCTCGTGTTCATCCTTAAACACCCACTGCTGTCTACTGCCAAAGGTAGGTTACAGAGCTAGAAAGCTGTCTGACCAGACTCAGGACACTTGCTCTGGACAACCACCTTATCTCTAGGCATCATACCTTCTTCTGCCTGGACCTCCCATTCCTGCATGCTCAGATTCACACTTCAGCAGTGTATTTGTTATCCTGTAGAAAACATAACTGGAGGCTATTGGTCTTGCCTGCAAACCACTGTCTGAAGGCTCACAAGGTGAGGAAGTCAAAGGAGGTCCACTGAAAGTCAGTAGGAAAGGCAGACAACCCAACCCAGGACAGCAGAAAAGAAAAAAAACCAACCCAGAAGTGAGTCATTGTTCCACTTTGCACTTTTACTCAGTTACAAACACACACCATATTTTGGCAACAATGCACAGGATGACCTACAGGACTCTTTTTTTAAAAACCAACAAACAAAAATATTTTCTTGATATGTCAAAAAGGGAAAGTGAGTTCCAAACAAATAAGGCTTTCCTACGATGTCAAGAGTTTGAGAAACACTGTTGTATGGAACACAGTACCTGACCCAAAACAAACAAAACCAAACCAAACAAACAAACAAACGCCCAGAACACATGTAGGAATTCAGGGATTTCTGAAACAGGCTTCAAAGGCTCTACATGGAGAAAAATAAGGAAAACGTGCCTGCTGACTATTTTTAGATGCACAAATGGAGAAATTAATACAAGAAAACTTTCCCCAGATGGGATGTGTTTTTCCTGCTTTTAGCTTGACCTTTACAATACTGTGTATCTAGTAACTGTGTCTGGTTTCCACAAAATACCTGCCTGTCAGACCAAGCCAACAGCCTGCACTATGTGCTCTTAGGACTTGCTCACTGCTCATCACTGAAGGAGCATTTCCACTTCAGTAAAAAGTACTTGAATGCCATTTGTAATGTTGAAGAAGTTAATAAGCCATCACTTGATTACCATGGTCTTAGAAGTTACCCACTTGGACAAATAGAATAAATATGCTGAATTTTAAAATGTTATAAAAGCAGAGCACTGAGAGTCTGATCTATTGCACAATCATTAAAATGAAGACATCAACCCAGTGCCGTTTTCAATTACTAAAAGCTTGTCATAACACGACACAGACAACATCCCAAAGGTTTACCTCCAGGGGGCAAAATTGAATAGCTATTATCCAATAAAAGAAATAACATTTTAAAGCTCTGTCTTTGAACATTACAAAAATCTATGTCACGAACAGGAAAGTTATTTTCAAATGCTAATTTTGTCTATGAAAACAGAAAAATTCTCAGAAAATTTACCCAAGAAATAGCCCCATTGGATCATTTTCTAGAAATCCACTGAAAAGTGCTTTAACAGGCTGCTGTATTCCCAAAGCACAGCAACCTGGCTTCAGCTACCCAAACCACACAGCTATTTTGATCATCAAAGATTTTTCACGTTTATGAAACACAGTCAAAGAAAAACACTATACTGGTGGAGATGAAACTAAAAGGTTGCGTCTTTTCCTCCCTAGTCCTCTGCAACTGTGAGTTGGTCTTCATTGTGCACTGCATCCCCCTGAAATCCTGCACGAAGAAGGTTCTAGCTTATAAGCACCTTCTAGCGTTACAGATTTGATTTTTTTTATAGAGGAACACAAGCATTTTCCCAGCATAAATATGTACAAAATGTTTAAAACATTAACAAAGCTAGCAAAAAGACACAGCTAAACTCTTTTCAACAGAGCTGCCCATATAAGCTTCTCCTACCAACATCTAAATCTGATTCATTTATAGGAAAGACATGACTGACAGGCACCAGCTTCTTCAAAAAAAAAAAAAGACATCCTACCAGCAGGTACCTGCTCCTCCACATACGCTCTCTGACAGAGAGGATTTTGTGCTACCCATTTTTTGGGGGCAAACGCCTGCCTATACCAAAGAGGGCCAAACGAAGCAACGCTCAGGTATGAAAAATCAAGCCCTTCCAGCTTTGCTGGCCAGATCTTGGTCTGCAGGACCCGCAACCACCCCATTCTCTAGTTATTTGCACCGAGAACTCGAAAGCATCCGAGGGGACAGCTGCGGCTCACCCGGCACACAAAAACCGGGGAAGCGTAACGGAAGCGGGAAACACCCCGAACCCCCGCGTACCTGCCGGCCCCGGGGGCTCTTCGGCCGCCGGGGTGCTGCGGGTGGGGGAGGACCCTCTCCCTCTCCTTGCAAAGCGGTGCCCCGCCGCCCCCGCCAGTCCCCCGCCCCCGCCGCCAGGCTGAGGAGCGACCCCGCGACCCGGAGGGATCCGGTGGGGAGAGGGGACACGGTGCTGCGGCCGCGGGGGCCCGGCGGGGGCTGGGGGCTAACAAAGCCCGGCGCAGGGCCGCCACCGCGGCGGCGCTCACCTGCCCAGCGGTCGCTTCATGCCCGTGGCGGCGGCAGGCAGGCGCAGGCTGTGCCTCAGGCTGCAGCCCTTGTCGAGGGGTGCGGGTGCGGCGGCGGCGCGCTCATGCTCCACCGTGACCGACTCGTTGCGCTTCCTCATGCCGGGGCGGCGGCGGTGGCGGCCCTGGGTGGCGGGGAAGGTAGGAGCGGCGCCGCACACTGCCGCCGCTCACCCTGCGCCGCGCGCGAGTCGCGCCGCGCCCGCGCCAATCCCCGCCTCCAGAGCGGGAGTGCCAGCAGTTCAGAGGGACAGCGGCGCCATCTTTACTGCGGGCAAACGCGCCGGCCGCCATTTTGTTGGAGGCGGACGGAGGCGGGGCCTGGACGCGGCCCCGCGGCCCCCTGGCCTCGATGCGGGAGCGGGTGACCCTGCGGGCTTCGGAAGAGAAGGGGCGCAGCGGGGCATCGGCTCCCCGGGGCATGGCGGGTGTGGAGCGCACGGCGAGGCAGGGGCGCGTCAGAGCGCGCAGGGCCCTGTGGTGAAGCGTGAGGCGCTGTGCTCGCGCGCGTCCCAGTGCAGGGAGCTGGGAGGTGTCCCCTCTGGTGTCATGGAAACCTGCGGGGGACTGGAAATGTTAGCACCTCAGCACCTGGAATCGACTCCCGGCTTGCTGAGATGCTGCTCGCAAGGGGCGGCAGGGCATCATTAGACAGCTTCCGCGTGAAGAGCCAGTGAGACACGGGGGAACAGGGCAGTTGCGAATGAAAGACTACCACCAGGTCTGGAGGGGCTGCAAGACCCACCCCCAGGACTAGAGGCTAAGCTACAGCACACACCTGAGCATGGAGAAATTGCATAGCTGACACAAGGATGCGGGCAGAAGCAAAACTAGCAGTAGCCCTCACTGTTAGACTCAGCAGTGAGGACAGGAATGAAGCAGAGATAATCATAGCCTTGATCCCTGAACAGTCAGAGATCACTGCCTTCCACTATTTTGTCTTCCAACACTTTCTCTGAAGCAGAAGGCAGCCATATCAAAGTTTTGGATGTGATTACCCCACCTCCCATTTGCTCTGTAGCCTTCTGGGGAGGTTATGATACCACTGTGGAAAGCACGTCCTCATCTGCTGATCTCCACAGACACACACAGGCAAGACTAACTTGCTACAGAGATTCCCTAGCATTATGGGGATTCTGCACTGGAAACAAGTGGTGGCAAATAACAAATAAAACATCCCCTCCAGTATCAGCAATAGCTGGTGACTGCACTGTCCATACCACTGGGGAGCAGGACAGCAATGCACTGCAAAAAGCAGCCATGCTTATGTGTTCTGTCTCCCACTGCCACTGCTGCTGCTGTGTTGATCTACTGGGGTACCTTCTGTGTTCCTGTAAAGTGAAAAAGTGAAGCAATTCCTGGAAAACTGTTCTTTGGCCAAGTGATCTCAGCTGTCTTGCATCCATTTCTTCTGACTTGCTGCTGACTGATCCTGTACCTGATGGAACATGGAGATTCAAGAGAAAGACATGAATGAATTAATCCCAGGAGCAAAGACAAGGCAGTGGACCAAAAAGGAGGAAGCAATTGTTAAAATGCAAGCTTCAACTATCTCAGCAGTTATGGATAGCTAGGAGAAAGTACTGTGTAATGTGCTTTGTCATGTCTCTAGAAGCTTCTAACATCTGAGACCTTTTAGAGATTTTTCTCTCGAATAATTGCTAAAATAATTGCTAAAATTTTCAGCCAGGCTTTTGGGAAGACTGGTTGTTCTCTTGAATGCTTTGAACAGCAAAGGAGAGCGATTTTGTCCCTTTGATTTTGTTTTGTTTCCTATGTACCACTGGGAAGACTGAATGCTGCAATTTGGGATTGTTGGCAATGTGTTAGGAGCTCTGCTTGGTGACACCATGTCATGAGTGGTGGTCACTCCAAAAGCAGGCTCTGCAAAGGCTGTATGGGGCTCCTTGGGAGTGACAGTGCAGTCCTGTGAAGAGGGAATTACAAGCTGCCCACAAGGCTTTGATACAAGGGGAATGGACTCAGGCGTCATAAATCCTCTGAGGTGCCTCTGGGTGAAGTTTATTACTGAGAAGGACAACTAAGGAAAATTACTTGAAAGTCTGTCTTTGTGGCATGGGTCTTAATGCCAGTTGGCTTTTTCTCTGTGATAGAAAGCAGACAAGCAAGTGTCTTCTTGTGGTGACCTTAAGCTATTCTCAGCATTTCTAAAGGCTTCTCTTCCTTAACTACTTGAGTATAAACAGGCGCTTGTTTGGTCTTTCACATCATATCAGATTTTTAAGATTCAGAAATTGCCACTTTTTTTTTTTTTTTTTTTAGTGTAACGTCCTCTGTGGTGCTAGGACATAATTTATAGAATATGAAGGGGTTCTCCCATTTGGGATTAGTACTTGCCCTTCTTACCTATTGAAAGCGATGAGTGCTGCCTCAGAAATTTGTCCAGTCACAGAAATCAATGCACAGCATCCATTCTGAATTCCAAATTAACCCCAAATGTCATGGTTGAATTCTGGTGAACTTAATGGGAGTTTGTGGAAGCAAGGGTCCACTACAAACTCTACTTCTGCTGCTGTTCTAGGCAAACCAGGGTGAAATTCTACCATCTGTGGTCACCAAATACTTCATCTGAACAATGCAAAACAGCTTAGGAACTGTGCTGCCACAGGATTTCTTAGCAGCCAGGAACTCCATGTGGTTCTACAAAGAGAGCATGTACAGGAAGAACAGGAAAATCCAGTCAGAGTAAAGGTTGGGAAAGAATTTGAGATTTCTTAGCTAAAGGCATGAGCAAAGATTATGGTAGAGCAATAGGAGAAACTATCCCTGTGGGCAAGGACATGTTCTGTAGGGTTTCTGTATGTCTGGAATGATCTGGAAGAGGTCTGGAGACAGGCCATGGCGCAAGGACAGAGTCTGCTGGGCTGCACTGATGGCAATCTCCTCCCCACCCTGTATTCTCCAGAGGCAGCCGCACCTGAACTCACCTCCCAGGCCTGGAGATGAGGAAGACAGATGGAAAGCAAAGGACAGCAAGTGAGCACAGATCCTAAGTAACATTATCAAGAGAAGGGATGAGACTTGTGTTTCGCTGTGGATGAGCTCAACCAAGTCACCCCAAAGGACAGGATCCAGAGCAGGAGACACTGAAGGATCACCAAAAGCCCAGGAGAAAGTACTGGCTAGGAAACCACTGGAATATAAGTCTATGGAGAGCACAAGGATATTCAAAGCAGCAGAGAAATCAGAAAAGGGCAGAGACACCTCCTTTGAGGAGGTGCTTGAAAGGGGGGCAAAAGCCAAGGAGAGGAGACTCAGGGCAGAGCAGGAGACTGCACCCTGCAGCAGTTGCTCTGGAAATGGGGAGACGCCAGCTAGGAAGACAGCTACCCACAGCTTTCTGTCCTCAAACTGCTCCCCTCTGACAGGACAAAGAGGAAAACCTTATGCTACAAGCTTTCCCTAGACACTAATCATGGCACAAATTCTATAGCTCAAGTTGGTGGCATGTATTTGTGCTGGATGGGCAGCACAGGGCTCTCCGGTGGGTTGAGCACTCCTCCAGCTGCTGCCTTTGCAGCACAGCACCATGGGCTTCTTCATTCTGCTTGCCCTGCTGTCCCCAGGTTGTACCATGTAGAAGAAATTATGGAGAGTTCAGATGCAGGGGACTGTGGAGCCATCCTTCCATGCTGACTTCCTGAAGGCAGGAAAATCCAGGTGCATTTTTTTTCCAAAGGGTGGAGCCAACTTTGGAAAGGTCCGTTACACAATGCTCCTGACAACTCAGAGAAGTGTCACCAGCACAACCCCCTGCCTGCTACCTGCTAGTTTTCCTAGTCGACAGTAGACACAGAGCTGACTGAAGCCAGTGGAGCTGGACAGAGTTTCAATGTGTGCTAGTGTTCCAGCCTGCTATGCAGGGGCTGAGCCAAGCCTCTCCAGCAAAGCTAGAGTGCTTCCACCACTCTCCTGATCCATCCTTGGCTGTAGCTAAGCCAGTTTCTGAAAGCCCTGTGTTGAAATGAGTAGTGTTTTTGAGATTACAGAGTTATCAGTTAAAAAGTAAAGCATCTGGGAAGCATTTCTACTCACCTGCCTGCCTGGGCAATTCTTCACTAGTGTGCCTGAAGGTGTCCAAAAGGTGTCTCTCCACAGTTTTCTCCATGCTGACCATCTTGCATGCCGGTGACAGTGGTCAGTGACAGACGGTCACGAGGTGCAGGGATGTCATTCAAGCCCCTTTTTGCTCACCTCAGTTTTCCATGAACCTCCTCCAGATGCTGCAGATCTGGTGACTTTATCTCCAGGAATCCAAGAGTCCATGTTGAACCATAGAATCATAGTTTGGGTCAGCAGGGACCTTAAAGATCATCTAGTCAAACCTCTTTGCCATGGGCAGGGACATCTGTCACTCGATCCAGTTGCTCTAAGCCTTGTCCAAACTGACTTTGAACTCTTCCAGTGATGGGGCATCCACAGCTTCTCTGGACAACCTGCTCCAGGGGCCACTACTTTTTCTCCTCTTCATTAATGACCTGGATGATGGGTCAGAGGACACCCTCAGTGAGTTTGCAGGTGATCGAAAACTGGGAGAAGCAGCTGATACACCAGAAGGCTGTGCTGCTGTTCAGAGGTGACTGGCTAAGCTGGAGAAATGAGCCTCATGAAATCCAACAAAGGGACATGCAAAGTCCTGCATGTGGGGAGTGTAAACCCCAGGCACCAGTACATGCTGGAGGTATAACAACTGGCCAGCCATGGCCTCAAAACTTTCTGGCCTTTGCTGCCTTCAGGAATCGCAGGCCCCTGAGGCCAGAAGGAGTGCCTGGGGTGAGGAAGAGTTCCTCTTGGGAAGGGAGAACTGGTTTGGGGAACATTTAAACAAACGGGACAGACACAAGTCCCTGGGAGCAGATGGGATGCCCCTGGAGTGCTGAGGGAGCTGGCTGAAGTCCTTCCAAGACCACTCTCCATCACCTGTGTAATTATGGCCATGGTGACAGGGAGAGGTTCCTGGGGACTGGCAGAAAGCAAGTGTCACTACTGTCTTCAAGGAGGGCAAGCAGGAAGATGCAGGGAACTACAGTGTGGCCAGGCTCACCTTGATGCCTGAGAAGGTGATGGAGAAAGTAATCCCAGAAACCATTTCCAGACACAAGGAGGACAAGGAGGCCATCAATAGTAGGTCGGCATGGCTTTATGAAGGGGAGATAATGCTGAAGCAACCTGATACAGTACATGCTGGAGGCTGACCGACCAGCTGGAAAGCAACTTGGCCGAGAAAGCCCTGGAGGTCTCCTGATGGACACCAAGTTGGACGTGAGGCAGCAGCGCACCCTTGGGGCAACAAAGGCCAAGAGCCTCCTGGGCTGCATTAAGGGGAATGTTGCCAGTGAGTGGAGGGCAGTGATCCTTCCCCTATCCTCAATCCTAGTGAGGCCACCCCAGAGTGCCGTGTCCAGTTCTGGGCCGCCCAGTACAAGAGAGACACGGACATACTGGAGCAAATGCTGCGAAGGGCCACAAAGATGACAAAGGGACTGGAGAAATTGTCCTGGGAGGCTGGGGGTGGCTCTGCTCATGGTGGGAACCTCCAGATGCCTGGGGCCTGGCAGCTCCCGCAGTCACAAAGAGGCTTTGAATGGAGAGATGTCCCCTGATGGGAAGGCTGCTTTGTGGGCTGGAGGGTGATGTCACCATGGACTGGGGGAGGTCCCTTGCAGGGGCTCTCCATGATGGGAGCTCCACCTGGAAAGAGGGAGCCAAGAGAGGGTTCAGGGTTTTTATTAGCAGCCTGCTGAAGTGGAAGGGGCCCCAAAACTGCACATGGGCTGTTGAGTGCTTGGCGGCCTAGATGCCTGAGGGCGGGTGCCCCAGGGGCAGGAACCGAGAGACCCAGCGGGTCTGGAGCAGCTCAGCAGCTGAGAGGTGCTGGTCACAGCAGGCTGGTCACAGCAGACACAGGATCACCTCCTGGGGGGACGTGGGGGTCAGGGTGGGGCCTGGGGGAAACCCATCATCTAGGAGACCCCTGCACACTCCCACCCCACATCCTGGCTCCTGGTGCCACAGTTGCCTCCAATGCTCCTCAATGCCCCAAAGCTCCTCTGCTGCCCCCATGGCCCCCACAGTGCCCTCCAGCTCTCCCCTGATCACCCCCAGCTGCCCCCAACACCCTCCCCACGTCTCTCAAAGCTCCTCATGCCCTCTCACAGTCCTAGCTCTCCCATAATGCTTCCTAGGTACCCCCCCAAAGCCCCATAGCTGCCCACTCATTGCCCTGACCCTTGTCTTCTCCTCTTCTCCCATACCCCCAATGCCCTCTAATGCCCCTCCAATGCCCCCCCAGCTGCCCATAGCCCCCCACCTTGCAGTCCTGGGGCAAGGGCTACCTTTGGGGGAAGGCAGGAGGGCACTGGGTCTGGCACAGGAGGCACTGCAGGTTGGCAGCGTTGAAGGGCATGCAGCCCAGGAGCAGGGTGTAGAGGATGGCCCCCAGAACTCCAGGTGTCTGCCAGGAAGGGGTCGTAGGGCTGTGCCTGCAGGATTTCGGGATGGGTATAAGCATAGGATCTGTACAAGGTCTGGCTCAGTGCCACCTTAGTGGGCAGCCCCCAAGGGACTCCCCACTGGCATCCTGCAGGGCCGCCCTCCTGGAGAAGCTGGAGATGGAGACCTTCACATTGTCCTCACTATCCAGGAGAAGGTTTTCCAGCTTCAAGTCTCTGCTGGGGAAGAGGCAGCAGGGGTGGATGGCAGCTGTGGGGAGGGAGAGGTCAGGGGCCAAGGAGGGAGCTTGTGGGTAGATGAGGGGCTGGCGGCTCCTCTGAGAGGAGGAGGGCTTGGACTGGGAGCTGTGGGGTAGGTGGCCATGTGGAAGGAGGGTAGGTAAGGGTGTGGAGCAGCAAGTGGTGGTTTAGGGGCACAGAGAGGCTTCCAGCAGGCTCTTCATTGCCTGGGCAGGGCCGGGCTGGGGTCATGGTCCTCCAGACAGCACAGCCAGGGCCATGCAGAGCCCTTGCTGCCTCGGGGAGCTCTGTGTCCAGCTGCCACCATGCTCACCCACCAGCCCCTGGCTCTGCATCTGCTCCAGGATGCTCCCTGAGGGGGGCAGCTCCATGAGGAGGCAGAAGCCTATCCTTGTCTCCATGCCTTGGTACAACACAATGAGGTGCTTGTGGCAGAAGCCCTTCAAGACCTGTGGGCAGCAGGGGCTTGATGTTGGACAGGCCTGCCCTGCCTCTGGCCCCTCTTTGCTTTGCACCCCCTGCACCACCGCACCTTTTGCCCACCAATGCTCCTCTAACCCCTGGCAGCTCCCCACAAAGTGCCCCCCACAGCTGCCATCCTCCTGGAACTCCCACCACCAATAGTTCCCTGCTCCTCTGAATCCCTGCCCGTTGCCCCCTGGTGCCCCCAATGCCCCCCTACCCCAACCACTCCCTGCCCCTTTGACCCCTCCAAAGCCCCTGCCCTGTTAAGCCTCCCAGTAGCACTGCTGCCCTGCTGCCCATGAAGCTCCCCAAAGGGTGCTCCCCCTGCCCCCTTAGCCCCTGATGCCCTGGGGACCCTCCGATGCCCCCCCTTGCCCTACAGCATTTCATGATGTTTAGGACCAACCCCCTCCCCTGCCCTGTCTCCTGCCAATGACCCCTGCTCACCCTGCCTGCATCTGGTGGGGCAGGAGCTTCCTGAAATCTTCCTCCAACACCTTCCTTTTGGAGATGACCTCGATGGCCACCTTGTGTACAGGGGCTGCACCCTCATACACCTCCCAGTAGGCACCATGAGCCAGCAGTGGCTCCAGCTAGAAGCCCATCTTCCCCAGCACGAGGACAGTCTCAGGGTCTGGGGGTGCCTCTGCCATACCTGTGGGCAGCACATTTGGGGGGGGCAGGGTGTCAAGCAAGGCTGGGGGGACCCCCGCTGGAACCAGGTGCCCCCCAACCTCTGTGCCCCTCCCAGCACCCCTCGCTCTCCTCTGGCCATTCCCTCCGCTCCTGCTCAGGGTTCAGCCCTCAGTGCAGCTCATGCCAAGGACTGGCAAGTGCTGGCAGCAGCCACCCACCCACCTGCTGATGACCCACTGAGGTGGGGTGACAGGGAGGGTAGTTGGGATGGCTGTAGGGCACAGTGGGCAGGAGCAGACGAGGTCTCTCCTCTCCTGCAGCTTTGCAGCAGTAGCTGGCTAGTCATTTCTAAGAAAGCTCCTCCGAGCCTCCCAGAACCATGGATAGCCACAGCAGAGACCCAGCCTCCCAGGTGGAAGGACAAATACCTGAGCTGGCCTAGAAGAGCCCTTGGAGCAGCAGCAGCAGAACTGAGGTCCCCACCTTTTGCTGCCCAGACAGTGAGAGGGGACAACAGTTGAGTGCTCTCGCTTGATGGGGGTTGATGCACAAGCCCTCTTGCTGCCCGCCCTGGGCTGAGGACCCCACACCCTAGAGCCATCACAGTCCCCCACCTTGTCACACACCTGCTGTCATGGGGATGGCAGCTGGGAGGGGGTCCCCAACTCTGGGTGTGGGGGGAGTGCTGCCAGCAGCCCCAGCCAGGGGGATGTGGAGCTTGTTCGTTGGGGGTTTGCTGCAGGGGCTGTACCCTGAAGCATCCTGGGCTGAGAGGCTGGGCAGGCAGCAACAAAGGGCTTTCTAATGAAACCTCTTCCAGAGCTCTTTGACAAGCTTGGAAAACTACAGTTTTGCTCTTTGCAACACTCCCTGCCCTGGGCAAGCACACCCTGCACAACCAAGACTAGGCTGGAAATTGAGACTGGTGCAGGGTGGTTCTCATTGCTCCTGTGCTTGCACTGGGCATGCAGGAGTCCTGCTGGAAAATGCAGCTGCTGAGCGGCTGAGGCAGCAGGGTGCAACTCCTCTGCTGGCAGGTTCAGGAAAATTATGCCCAAACACCAGCTGCTTGGCACTGGGAGGAATTCAGGGGACAAATAGCAGCTTGGTGAAGCTGAGCTCCTCCAGGACCAGCTGCCAGAGGAACTGCAAGGAAAGCCAATCCAGAACTCAGTCGGACAGCTTATGAGAGGGAACTGTGACAGAAAGAACAAACTCAAAAGCAAGTGGTTTTTACCTGCTCAGACTGGCGCACTGCCCTGCTTACAAGCACCCAGATGGTTGTACCGGTGCACTGGCCAGGGTCACTCATGCATGACATGGGAGAGGGACAACAGCAACCAGGGCCTTTCTCTGCTCCTGAGGAACCTCGAGTGCTGATGGCTGTCAAGCTAACAATAATGATAAGCATGCTGACAATAAGTTTTTGGACTGATCTTCTTTAATAGTCTCAGAGAAACTTTTTCCCCATGCGCCATGCCAGGTTTCTTCACCTGATGACTTTGAAAAGATTGTACTCCTGCCGAAGCACCTCTGACACATCCCAGTGCCCACCCTCGCTCCCCAATGATGTGCTACATCTCATCTGAGAGCATGCCCTGTGAAGAGTGGCTGCACAGGGCCGAGGACCCAGTATGGGTTTCCCAGTAACAAGTCCACAGCACACACCTCAACACCGGCTGTCAGCAAAAAGCTTCACCTGCTTGAAGTCAGTGATCCTTACCGCCATCTTGGCTAAAGTGAACTCTTGCACCTCTTGCAACAGGTCAGCAGCCACTATCTTAAGCATGCTGACAACAAGCGTTTGGACTGACCTTAGACCCTCTAGGCATCACGAGTCCTGACAGGGTAGCCCTTTGCCAGCAGGTCCTGCTCAGTTCAGGTCCATGACCTTGAGGGCAGTTTGCTGCCTGCTGGTTGCTTTGCGCCATGTTGAACATCAGCTTGGAGGCAACATCTACAGCTGTTGGAGGCTGTTCTCCCACTGCGGGGGTGCAGAGCCATCTGCAAAGAAGTTTTCCAAGTTGCCCCATGTGAGCAGGTAAGTGTCCTGGGACCCATGTCCAGAAACAGCCTCTCTATGATTGGCAGGGGCACTGCTCTGGCTGTGCTAGGCCTTGCAGCGTTTCCACACACACACATTTCCAACCACCAGCTCACACCAACCCCATTATTTCCATTAACAGCTTCACCAGCGCTGCGCCTCGGAGCACTGACTGCGCCTGCCCCGCAAAGGCGGGGCACAGCCCCCAGGGCCAGCTTAGGCGGTTGGGGCTCTTCCTCCCCAGGCGGTGCAGGGAGGCGCAGGGCAGGCCGCGGCAGGACCCCCGCCACTCGCACTCCCACCCTCCGGGAGGCACGGCACCTAGGACCCGCGGGCAGCTGCTCGGTGCATCCCCCCGCAGTGCCAGCGTCGGGGCTCCCTGCTCGCACGCCCCCAGAGCCACTTCCCTGCGGGGGGAATCCCCCCGCTCCGCACCGGGCACCGGTGCCTCGGGGCCACCCGCGCCGCGGTGCCCCGGAAGAAGCGCCCGCCCGCAGCCCCGCCCCGCCCCGCCCCCCGGGGGCGTGCTCGGCGCCCGTGCGCAGTTCCGCCAATGAGAAAAATCTGCTGCCCTGCGTCAGCGCCGCGCGAAGGCGGCGGAGGCTGTTGCTAGGCAGGCCGGCACGGCTGGCCCAATGGGAGGGAGCGGGGCGCTGCGGCCGGGCCCGGGCGCAGGCGGCGGCGGCGGCGGG
>VZTV01043067.1:10643-42221 GCA_013400875.1 Anhinga rufa | reverse complement strand
GGGCCGTGGGCGCCCCGCACCTTGTAGCCCCGGCGGGCCCCGGGGAAGGGCTGGCCCAGGCCGGGTGGGCACGGGGCCCTGTAACCCTCAGGTGACCGGGACAGGATGTGTCCCTGCCGCGGCGTCTGCTGCCCGGGGAGTCGTTCAGGGTGCCCTTCTCGGCTGGGGGAGAAGGAAAGGGCTGGGAGTTACTTCCCGAAGCAGGGCTTCCCACAGGGCGGAGGTGGGGTGGGTCTGCAGGAGGTAGTGTACAGCTGAACTCTGCAAAGAGATGCTAAAATTCTGTACAAGGTGAAATTTTCTCTGAACATATTTTCATCGTTTCAGGAGTCTCCGAAGTCTACCAAAAGTACCACAAAGCCTGGCAGCAGCAGTGGGAAGGATGGTGGGGCAGAGAATTCGGAAGAGGTAAGGCTTTCACCTTGGGTACACCAGTGTGCATGTGCAACTCATCTTTGAGGAGGAACAACATCTTTCGTTCCAGCTACTTCAGGCTGCTCAGCCAGATAATGTGGTGTCACCGGGATCTTAAGGAATCAGAGAAGACGATAGCAAAGACTAAAGTTAAGATGAAGTTAGTTCCCCTTGAAAGTGGGCCCAAAGGGAATGATGACTATGGAAGAGACAGGATGAGCGTCATACCCTACAGCCCTGCAGAAAGGGACAAAGCTGACAGCGAGCGCTGCTCACGGAGGTGGGCAGAGCCTGGTAAAGTTGGCTGCAGAGAGGGAAGAGCCACGGTTATCAAGAAGGAGGAAGCCTGACAGATGGGAGCGGCTTCCTTGCTCCTGTCAGAGCAAAGCATGATAAGCCCTGTTGTCACTTTGTGTCAGAGTGGGAGAGTAGTGAGAAGCAATAGAAAAGGAACGTGCTCTTCTGAGGCGTTTTTTTCGGGGAGGGTGATTAGGAAGTAATGGATAGGACACACCTGAAAGAATAGAGGTAAACTGCTAGAGATTAAATGGTTCTCCTTTGGAATAACAGCCTTGTTGCTGAATGCAACATTACTTAAAAGGCACAGTCTGTATTCCTGGCTGCGCAGGTTCTCTTTCACTCTCAGTTTTGATGTTGCCAAGTTAGACGTGTTGGAATGGCCTCAGCAGAACGTGGTAACATAAGCTGTGCTTAGAATTAGAAAAAACTTGGGTAAACTGGAACTTTTCTGGTGGACTTGAGTTTGTCCGGCGCTCAAACAGTGTGGTTGTGGATTTTGAGACTTGGCTCAGAAAAGCATTGTACGTGTGTCCAAGGAAGCATGCATATGTGTGTGGCTTTTTTTTTTTTTTAATCCTGCAATTTGGCAAACAAGCTGTGCCACTTGTATGTCCATAGAAGTCTGTGTGTCCAAGTCTTGCCTGGAACACATTGCACTTGTAATTTGGAAGATTGAGGATAGGAGACACATAAGGCTAATGAAGACTAGGAAGAAATCTGTAGTTCAGTAGGATGGTCGTAGTCAAAATAAGGTTATTTTAGAGTCTCCTTCAACGTATAGATCTGCGTTGCAGAGCCTCAGAAAATATCCTTACTACTAGTTGCTTGGTTTCAGGGTCCAAGCCATGCTCATGCCTAACCTGCTGTGTGGCCAGCAAGGAATCAGAAGCTGAGTTTGTTTTCCTTGGAGCAGGTAGCAGTTTTGTGGATCCTCTCTTTATACTCCATCCTGGTCTTGACCTCTGCCTGTTTTATTTTGCATATACAGCTCAAAAAACAGCTCTCTGGGAGAGCAAGCTGTCTGCCGACTCCGAGGAAATGAGAACTCTTGCCTTGGCATCATGGGGTCAGGCTTACCTTTTATTTATTTGGCACTCTTTGTATGCTGAGTTCGCAGCTCTGGGAGGACGAAGGAAAGCCTGGGTCTTGCAATGCAAGGGTGACAGATAGCCATCAAAGCAGGGCACTATAATGTCCCCATCTAAACCAGCGGTGGGCTGTGGCGCTGCTCTCCTGGTTACAAGTGGTGTGGTAAGAAAGGAAGGATAGTGCAGGCTACAAGCTTCCTTCTGTGACCTGAAAGAGCACATAATGTCTGGTTGTACCTGGGTGCAGGAGAAACTTAGAAGTGATGCATCTAACCTTCCCTCCCACAAAACATACCCAGCCATTTCCTCATACTCCAAACAAAATGCAGCCCTTCTTTAAGATGGAAGGCTGGGCCTCCTTTGATCATAGGAACAGAGGGCAGAGCAGAAAGGAGACACCTCTGCAGTGTGCACTGCCACAGGTCTCTTCTTCCTTTCCCTATTGAGTTTGCAGTGAAGTTTGTTTTCTCTTCGTGCTTTCCTGTCTCCGGACTGCTCTGCTGTAGAATGGAAGAGAGCTCTTTGCTTGACAAGAAGAAATGTATGCCAGTTTGAATGCGATTTTCCTGCTCTTCAGGAAGCACAGAAAGGTATTTTGACTTTCACATTGGGGGACCATGAGGAATTAGGTAACATGTACTGGGAGCAAGACTCCTTCCTCATGTCAGAAGCAGGAGGTGGTTTGAATCGTGAAATATTCCAGCAGTATTGCCTGGTGGGGTCGATGGGCTGAGCCTAGCCTGGAAGCCTCTGCTGCCATTGTGAGAATTTTGTGCCCTGTAAATTCCTCCATGGAGTTATGGTTGCTTGGTTGCCTTTTCTAGGGTGAAAGTTGTGTGCACCAAAGAGAATTTTCTTTTTTCTTCATATCTCAATAGATGCTTAACGGGCTTGTGGCAGGAGAGCAGCATTTGGGCAGCTGTCTTCCAGTATGCACTTTCTTCTCTCACACCATGCTCCAAGGAGCAGGGGAGGACTCAGCCCTGATTTATCCTGGTACTAGAAAGTTGTGACTTGTTTTGCAGGCAAGTTGTCTGGTTGGTGGAATGAGTAAAACTTGCTGAAGAGCAGCTCTGGTTTGACAGATTTGAGCAAGTACAGCGGATGAGGACCTCCTATGGGGATCTCTGTGGAGGGAGATGAAGAGGGTAGGAGTAATTCCAGAAACTCTTAAGCATAGTGCTTTGTTCTCTGCAGCAAAGGAGCTTTTAGTGGAGCTGATCTGGAAGGGCAGATATATTCAAAAGCAGATGCATCCCCACAAGGGAAGGCAAGTGTTTGAGTTCCCTCATAAGTACAGGGGTAGTACAGTGCTCTTTTAGATGCCCATCTTGGGGTGAAGCTGTCTGAGGTGAAGTGCCAGCAGAGCTTGTCCAGCCCCTGGCTTTGGGGGCCCAGTTTGCTCAGGAAGAGACAGGATCAGTAGAGGAAAACATGAGAGCAGGGAGTGGGAAATAGAAGGTTTGTTTAGTTCATTCCCTCTGGTACACGATGAAGATATGAATGGAGAGAATTTCTGCATGGCTTTTGAAGGAGAAAAAAAAAATAATGTCAGAGACCAAGGCAGTGTTGAATGAGAGGATGAGAAAGAGTTACTCCTCCTGGCCAGAAAGACTGGGAGAGGCAGCTGGGTGGGGAAGAGAGTTAATGACCTGGAAGTGGGAGCAGGGATTAGCAGCAGCAGTAAAGAGGAGAGAGGAGTTGCTCTGCAGTCTCAAGGGCAGCTTGGAGCCTTGCTGATGAGATTTGTAGCTCTGGGAGAGGGTGCTCCTTTTCACTGAGCTGCTGTATTACGTGTTTTGCAGATATCTCCATGGGGCTTGTTACTGCAGTACCTGGAGTTCATTATTCAGAGACAGACGTTACAGTGTGTCAATGTTACTTCTGAGGCAGAGAGCTTGGTTTTAATAGGGAAGATGTGTAATAGCAGACAAAGAGAGCAGGTACTGACTTGAGGGATGGGAAGGGAAGAGTCATCTGAGGAGGAGGAGCTGAGAGCAGATCTGGGCTGAGAAGCTTAGCAAGCAGGAGATGCTCAAGGGACCAGTGAGGCAGAAGGGCTTTTTTTGAGTGGCGATGCACCCAGCTGCGGTAGGAGTGCCTGCAGAGGTGAGGTCATGCATGGGTAGGAGAGTGGAGGTGGAGCTGGCACAGCTCAGGGTGGCTGGGGGAAGAGGCTCTCTGTCCCTGGGAGCCTGGGGTGAAGAAAAATGGCACAGAGCAAGCCTAGGGCCTGGGGCTCATTGACTTGTGCAGGCAAGTTCCTAGCAAGAAGGAGAGGTGGTGGGAGCTAGTGGGGAGAAAGTGCTGAGAAGCTGGGCAGCTTGTGCTTGGGGGAGTTTGAACATGGTTGCAATTGGGGCTGGCCCGTCCTGCTGGCATGAGCAGCTACTCCACCGCAGCAGGAAAGGTGGAGCTGCTGCACCATGCTTGGGCGAACAGCTTTGTGCTGTTCTCCGGTCACTTCAGTATGTGCAGAGTAACAGCCGCTGGCAAACAGTGTCTCCCAACCAGCTGACTTTGCTGTGGTGGTGTGAGTCCTGCCTGTCAGGAAGGGGCTGAGCGTGATCAAGATGTGTGCCTGCAGCCATGTAGTGGTCAGCTGGTGCTGATGTCGGGGGGAACAGTCTGTGAAGTTGATAACTGCAATAAGAGAAAAGCTTTCAGTTTTAGCAGTCTGCTGTGTTTTCAGGGATGGAAACTTTGGAGAAGAAAGTGTTAGGAAACTTAAAACAAGCCTCTTCTGATTCATGTGGCTGAGGTAGGAGGTGTTGAAGGCAGGACACCAGGCCTGCCACAGGAAGCACCTCCTGAAAGCAAGCATTCAGCTTGATGCCAGAAAGTCCGTATAGAAGCAGTCCATCCTAAAACACCTCTGAGTATATCTGAGTATATCAGCATAAGAGTATATCTGACCTCCCCATCATTGGATTTTCTCTAGCAAACTTGGTTGTGTGATTTTTGCATGTGTATGTGTTTCTTATATAACGCTGAAGTTGTGTTTTGTCTCTCTTCATGCTGTTGAAGACTGTAGAAGTTGGTGGCGAGGACTTTTCCAGACCCCTGATGAAGACAGTGTGTTTGCAGTCTGTTAGCATGCGGTACACACACCATGGTCAGAACATTTGCCTGTGGCATTTTTGGGTCTGTGGGGAGTGCACAGGCATGTCCCGTCAGCTAGGAGGACCCATGTGTCCTGCTTACCTCAGTGTTACCTGTGAGGCTGCCAATGCATCTTTTTGTTTCTCTCTGTATCATCTTTTCTTCATGATGGCTCAGCATTCAGATTTTGCCCTTCTTCCCTGTGAAAGGAGAGAGATGCAGAGTAGAGGACTAGCCTTCCCAAAAACATCTGGTCAATGTCTGAGTGGCTCATGCTGTCCTGATACCCAAATATTCAGAGTGAGGAATGAACTTCTCACTCTTGAAAGGTTGCCAGCAAGGATTCAGTCTGACTTAACTGAGGAGAGACTATTGTTCAGGATAAGTTATCTCTAGTTTGTAGTCTGGGCCTGCTTTGTCTGGCAGATAGAGCTGTTTTCATCACAAGCTTATTTTGCTCCCTCCTCTCATCATGGGACAATGCTGCTCCATGAAAGGAATCAGACCAAATCTAAACTGAAGAGAGTTTAAATCTTCTTGTCTTCCCCCACCTTGGCTCGGAGCTGAGCTTGAAACAGAACTTAAGATTTCCTTCAAGCAGAGCCAGACCAGAACGAAAATATTTCTGATTTCTGGTTCAAAGTAATGGCTTGACAAAACAATTGGTGTTTCTTGTTGGGCACTGTTTTTCACGGGGAGTCTTTGCACTTGCTCTGCAGCTCATAACCTGCAGAGCAGTGTCTCCTTGTAGGCAGCTTTCCCTACTCCTACCTTGCTGCCTCCCTGCATGCTACGGGTGCAGTAACTCTTGCTCATGCACTGTCATGCTGTGCTGCACCTCTTTGGAAACCATCAGGACTCATTTCAGGATAAGGACTGTGCAGGTTAAGCTGCAGCTCAGCTGTTCCTTACAGGAAGAGACTGGCCATATCTCATTTGGAGGAGAGCTCTGATGAGCTTCTGCACTGCTGGTGCTTTCCCTCAAAATCCTGCTGGTTGGTGTTCTGGGGAGGTGTGTGTTTGTACACAGTTTGTATGCTGTATGCAGCAGCTGGGAGTTTATGGGGAAGGAGAGGATGATGTCCAAGGATTTTATCCACCTCTGCTCCCCATCCATTGTGCTATCCCTGTTGTGTCCTGAACAGGTTCACCCTGCAGCTCCTTGGCTTCGTGCACCAGTGAGAAGGAGGTGGCAGAGCTGAGGAAGGGAGCATTGCAGGGCTCACATAGCAGAGCCAGAGCAGGCTGAGTGCTGTCTCTAGCTGAGCCCTCTGCTATAGGCTTGCTAGCATGTTGTTGCCCTCTTCCATATTAAGTTTTCCATGAGTTGGATCAGCGTGGTGTTGAAGGGTCAGTTACTGAGCCATTATGGCCCAAGTGAGACTTGAACCAGCAGAGCTTCAGCAAGGTCAGAACAGAGCTGAGCTGAGCAAACACTGGCTTGAGTTTCTGGTCACCTACTAAAAATAAGAAAGTGCCTCTGTAAGTGCTCTTTAACAAGTGTGAAGTAGAGAGCATGTCTGCTGGAGAAAAGTGCAGGCAAAGACTTTATGTGGCTAAAAGGGGTGATGTGGTGAAAGCAACTCAACAGGAGAAGTGCAGACAGCAGTGAGGCTAAGACAAGGTGGAGGTGGAGGGAGCAGTCAGGATGGGTTGGGAAAGCCCACAGCCTGCGACCTAAGGTTTGGGTATGGTCTGTGTGGTTCATAGACTAGCAGCTCCTGGTCCACAGATGCAGCAATGGTTTTAGTGGTCTTAACTATTGCCTTTCCAGGGCCGTCATATCTGCTCTGTACTACATGCTGCTTTGCTTTTTCCCAGGTGGTTCCTGCACAAGGATAAGGAAACAGCTTGCTAGTTCCCAAAACTTGCTTGCTGTGTGTTGTAAAGAGTGCTGTAATTGGAGGCAGCGGCATACTGAGATTTCTGTTTGGATCATGGAAAGTTCTTATTTCTGCTTTTTTGTGTCAACAAAATCCTGTAACTGGTTGCAAGATGTGGCTTTGCTATCCATTTCCCTAGCACCCAGTGTGCCGAGGGGCTCTGGTGTCTTTGTAGTACCTCGCAGATATGAGTAAAACTGATGTTCACTTTGCAGGTATGCTGCAAATGCAACCAAGTGGTCTAGAGCCCTGCAGGAGTGGGTGAGATGCACTGAATTGCAAGTGCAACAGTGAAAAACATGCCCGGTTTCTTCAGTTCAAGAAGATGCTGATGTTATCTGATTGCTTGTGAGGCTTGTAGGTAAAAGCTTATGAGTTGTTTTACTCTCCTCTCCCTCATCAGGCCTCGCAGCCTCAGCAGCAGCCACAACAGCAGCAGCAGCAGCAGACAACTTCAAATAAGCGGCCCAGTAACAGTGCTCCCCCACCAACTCAGCTGAACAAGATTAAATACTCGGGGGGACCCCAGATTGTGAAGAAGGAGCGCCGGCACAGCTCTTCTCGCTTCAATCTGAGCAAAAACAGGGAACTGCAAAAGCTCCCAGCCCTTAAAGGTAAAGAAGCCGTGGGGTGGGGGTGACCTGCATGGCATATGCTCCCTCTCCAGGCAGAGTGTGATTGTTTAAGGGCTTTTCCCAAAGTGACCCTGGCAGTGTTCTGCTAACCTCCTGTCGGCAGTGTGGCAGGGATGGCTCTGGGAAAGGTGCTTGGCTTGGCAGCAGGTTGAGAATTAATGGATAGCTTAAAAGAAAAGGAGGATACTCAATGTGAACTTCAGTACTTAGCTTCGCATTTGAACCGATTTAAACACCCATGCTTATATGTACTTAGGATTGCCTCAGGTTCTTCAGCAGGTTGTGCAGGAAGGTGGTGAAGTGTAGAGACCTTGATGCAGACTGCTCTTGGTTCTTGCAGCCACCTCTTCCTGGGAGAGGACCAGGCCTACTCTTCCTCCTCCTTGTGTTTCCATTGCAAATTATGGTAGTGCTCTTAAACTTGTCCACATTAGGGCAATTACCCAGCATTAGCAGTTAGTCTACATAATGGTGCAATTAAACATGACTTAGGTGTGGACAAGGAGAAAGCATTTTCAGCAGTCAGTCAGCCAGACCCATTGCTGACATTGCTCACAGAAATAGGCAGTCCTTCTAGGAAGGGCGACTGCAAGCAAAAGGTAAGTTTGCCCAATTGGTCTTAGCAGTACATAGTTTCCAGTGGCAACGTATGAAAAAGAGAATGCTGTTAATATAGGACCTCTGCCATCTTGGCTCCTCTCTTCTGGGTGCTTTCTGGGAGGAGGGTTAGCCTGCAGTGTGCTCTGCCCAGCTCCCTTTGTGACTGTGGGGTGCAGGGCATGGGTGTCACTGGTCTGTGATGGGAGCTAGTTGAGTTCCTTTTCCAGTATACCTTGTACTGGGAAGGGATCAATGCTTATCAGATCAGAAACCGCTACCATGTTTGAAATCACCTTATGGGATAGTTGTTCCAGAGGCCTTGCAATCCCTCTGCCTCCCCTGTCCCATCTCCATAGCATCTCATCCCATCTCCACTGCCTCTCCCTCTTCCCCCACCAGTTCAAGGGGGACTGTGAGTGGGGAGGGGGAATGCAGGACAGGGAGCAAACAACACTGACACCTGGAAAAACCAGGAAGATGTTCTGCCTGTCTCCAAGGACAGAAGTCCCCGCTTTCTCTGACAGATGCTCCTCCACATGAACGAGAAGAGCTTTTCATCCAGAAGCTGCGGCAGTGCTGCGTGCTTTTTGACTTCATCTCTGACCCCCTCAGTGACCTGAAGTTCAAGGAGGTGAAGCGAGCAGGTCTCAACGAGATGGTGGAATACATCACACACAACCGTGATGTTGTCACTGAGGCCATTTATCCTGAAGCTGTTATCATGGTAGGGCATGGGGCCAGTACGTGCTTGTGTGCCAAAGAAACAGGGACTTTTCAGAAGCATGGTGGGGAGGAGGGGATAGAGATTTGCCAGAGAGGAGTGTGACCCCAGTCCTACCCATTCCTTATTACCTGCCCATCCCCAGAAAGAGAAGAAGGGTGGGGTGACAGTGCCTGGTGTAGGGAGAGGTGGAAGCTCTTGTCTCTGGCACAAATTGCACTTGTGGAGTTCATATGTAGACTGTAGCCCTACAGCCTCTAGGGAGGGATCTGTTTGTGGGCACAGCTATGGCAAATCACAATGTGTTGCTCTGCAGTGAAGGATTTGCTACAGGGAAGACCATCATGAGATGCAGCGATGTCATTCATACACCTTTTCACTCACCTCAGTTTTCAGTGAACCTCTTCCGGACGCTCCCGCCATCATCCAATCCAACAGGCGCAGAGTTTGACCCTGAGGAAGATGAGCCTACTTTAGAGGCTGCCTGGCCGCACCTTCAGGTGAGGAAGAGGCGGGGATATAAATCTGGTGAATTTATCTCCAGGAAGTTGAGAGTTCATGTAGTGGTGGAGCCTGCCAGCCCTGCCGCTGGCTTCTTCCCCAGCCTATGAGGGTTGCTGGTGTTGCTGGTGATGAAGAGAGACCAGGCCTGCCACCCATGCTCAGAGGTGGCTTGCAGGCAATGCAGGCAGCAGGGGTGTCCTGGAATCAGGCTGATGCCTGTGTGCAACATTCACCTGCAGATGGCTGTAGTCCCACATGGCCCTGAGGTAGGCTGGGAGTGAACACTTTACTGGGAGTGAGGGAATTGTGCCATGTTGCCTGTGTAAGAAGCAATTTCCAGCAGTGTTAATGTCCCTTCCAAAGGCTCAAGAGCCCTCATCCTCTGGGCTTCAGCAGTATTGGAAACAGCACTCCAGTCTGCTTCAGCATTCCTCTCCTTGCCCAGCTCCCTGGGAGGCACATGGAGGAAGAGGACTGCTTGGTGCAAAAAAAAAAACCAACAACCTGCACTGACACCTGCTAACATGTCTCCTGCATGCTGGATATAATTCAGTTGTGTTAAATGGGAGCAAATGTTTGACCAGACAAGATAGGGAGCTGGAAAGGAAGAGGGGAAGGGAGTCAAGGATCTTTTCATTAGGCTGTGTGTCCTGGAAAATAGACTTTCAGACAAACTAGGTGAAAAGGGTTATGAAAGCAACAGTGAGCATGGTTTAACAGAGCTCAGCAGTGGAAGTCAGGAGGTAAGCTAATGGGGGTCTTCCCAGGCACTTGCACAGGGATGTGTTGTCAGGCAGACAAAGGCAGAACAAGAGCCAGGTGCTGCAAAATGAAGCAGAAAATACAGAGAGGAAATAAGGTGCAGTTGTGCAGCAGTGGTTAATCACTTTTCACTGCTGCAGTTGACATAGGGATGTGAGTGTTGATAGAAATGGTGTGTCCTCAGCACCAGAGTGGTAATAATGCTAGGAAGCATTTGTTTCTCAGAGTTAAGTCAGCAGCAGCCAGCATGGACTTGTGGCAAGCGTGTGCTGGGTTTTTTGGTCATCGCCTCAGCTTTTCTGTGCTGCTGTCTGTGGCAGCTGGGCCCTACCTGTGGGTGGGTGGCCCCATAGCTCCTTCAGCATCAGAGTCAGACCTTTGAGGTGCAGCACTCTTGTTTGGCCTAGTGGCCTCTCAGAAGCACTAGGCAGGGTCAGCCCTGGATGGACTTGTCGCTCTAGGAGGACAGCAAGGCCAGAAGTTGCTGTTTCAGCACTGACAGCCTTCTTAAAGCAAGCTACCCTTTGCTGTCCAAGTGGGACACAGCATGCAGCTTGCATGGCCTAGTGGGGCTAAGCCAATCTGGAGTCAGTCCCCAGGAGGCAGAGGACACAACATATTTTCCTGGGGTCTGTTTCACTTCTCTGCTTTTCTGTTCTTCCTCTGTGTGTTTCAAAGGCTTCCAATGAAGCCTGAGCCTTTTCCATCTCCTCTGGAGGTTTCTGTTCTCTATAGAGACCTGGGCTGAAGGTGGGAGAAGAGTTTCCCAGGCCTAGTGTCTTCATTTGAGTAGGTGGCTGTTGTCTTTGGTGGGACCTGAGGTGATGAGATCTCATGCAGACTTGGGCCACTGGCCCCCTGCCCATCAGAGCAAGGGCAGCTGAGTTGATCCCACTGGACCGGGAAACACAGGTTCCTGTGTTTTCTGTGCTCTGTTCAGGCTTCCCAGCCTTTCACCGAATCCTTAAGGAGAAGGAAAACACTTAAAATCTGAAGTAAACACTAGTTTACTGTGTTACGGGGGCGCTATTTCTAAGTGATCTTTATTTCTCCCCCCATAGCTGGTGTATGAGTTCTTCCTCCGGTTCCTGGAATCACCTGACTTTCAACCAAATGTAGCCAAGAAATACATTGACCAGAAGTTTGTACTGTCTGTAAGTAATCATTGCCCCTGCCACTGTGCACCACCTTTATGAAGGATATGCAGCAGATTTTGGTCAAGGTGTTATGCAAACAGTCCAGCTTTGTCAGCAGGTTCTTGATTATGTGGGTTTTCTTTTTTCCTTGGTCTAGTCTTGAATGAGCAGCCAGAATTCTCTGTGCAGGGCAAGAGTGTGTGCAAGCTGTGGTCCCTGGAACTCATCACTCATTGTACAGGTGGAGAGGGGCACTGGGAACCTTGCAGGAGAAATCCAGGGACGCGCAGCTTTATAGAGTGTGCAGGCCATCACTGTGCTTCCAAAGATGAAAGAAGTGCTGATGGCTCCAGCTTGTGACTAGGAGGCTGCATGTTTCAGGGAAGTGACCACTGTGCTGAAGGCATCACTCAACTGAAAGAACCACTTTTGCCAAGCAGGAGCAGTGCCCAGTGTTGCTGGTGGCTTTGTCCAGACAGGCAGTATGCAGACACTGACTGAATTTCTCTCCCGACAGCTGCTGGATCTCTTTGACAGTGAAGACCCCAGAGAACGAGACTTCCTAAAGACTATTCTGCACAGGATCTATGGGAAGTTCCTGGGTCTGCGAGCATATGTGAGGCGGCAGATCAACAACATATTTTACAGGTGAGATGTTTCTTAGTGCCGCTGGCCTGTTGAGTGAGTGGGACAATCCAGTGAGATAAACTTGCAGCACTAAGCTGTGATTCTCTCTGATCCAGACTGTGATTAGCTAAGTGACTCAGTTATGTCACACTACTTTGGTAGGGATAGCATTCACCTGTGGTTAAGAGCAGTGAGGATGTGATAGCACTGTCTTCAGCACACATAGCAAATGCTGGGACCTGTGAGCTTTAGCTGATCTGGGGGCCATGAATTTATTTGCTTCCGTCTCTTAAACCTTGCCTTGTTGTCTTGGAGTTCTGTTATTTGCTAGGAGACTCCCTGTCTCCAGTTGTTTTCCTTCCTTTTGCTTATCAGACTGTCTCCAGTGTTTGGCAATGACCTCTCATTCTTCCCTTCTCTTTAGGTTCATCTATGAAACAGAGCACCACAATGGGATTGCAGAGCTGCTGGAGATCCTGGGAAGGTAAGGGCACTTCTGGAAGTCCCAGAGGGTCCATAGTGAGTAAAACCTCCAAGCCCAGTGTGCTATGTGAGCTGGCAGTGTCTTCCTTCAGCAGTTCTTGCAGGAGCCACCTCTTCCAGAGGATTTCAGTCTGATGAAGCACACAATGAAAGTACTTTCCAGCCTGCTAATAAATGCAGTGGTAGCCTTCTCCCCAGATTTGTCTCCTGTTCTTTTGAGTTTGAGTCCAGTCATGCTTGCTGTCTTGCCTCAGCAGGTGGTAAAAGAGTTCCTCACAGCCCTGAGAAGCCTTAGCAATGGGCAGTCTTCTCCATGGCTTCAACTGCCTTTCTGTTTGCAGCCCTCTCTTATGCTGCCATCTTCCTGTTCTGTAGAGTACAAGCCTTAAGGACTGGGCCGCCTCTGTGCTGGCCTTCCTCAGAGGTTCTGCTTAAGTGTGTGTGGGCTCAGCCTGGCACAGGACAGAGCAGAGCCCAGGCCCCATCAGAGGCATTTCCCTGCTGTGCCTGCTGAGGAAACACTCTTGCTGAGTATGGTGTGTGTGTAAGTTGGGCCCCAGTGACCACAATTATTCTGGTGGGTGCTTTCTCAAGTGACTAATGAGAGCTAGGTCAGGCCACTGATTCTTTTGAGGTGAGAGATAGTGTATTTCTGCTGGGTAAAGATGTTAATGAGACTCTTGTTTCTTCTCAGCATAATCAATGGGTTTGCTTTGCCTCTGAAGGAAGAGCACAAGATGTTCCTCATCAGAGTCTTGCTACCACTGCACAAGGTGAAGTCTCTCAGTGTCTACCACCCACAGGTGAGAATTGCTTCAAGTTCCCAGGGCAGAATGTGATTCTTGCAAAAGCCATTGTTCGGGCTTGCTTATAGCTATTCGCAGGGCTGCATTACTGTGTTGTAAAAAGTTCTTGCTGTGAGATGTTTTGTGTTCTGCACTAGTCTCTTACTGCAGTGGTTTGTCCCAGCCTTGCTGTGCCTGGGCCTGTATGTATACATGTGTGCTTTTTGCCACTGGCTGATAGGAGGGTATCCTGCCCTTTCCTGCTGATTTAATGCTGTGACCTGCTTTGCCTTTCTGTGCTGGAAGTTTGTGAAATACTGGGGCCCTGCTGAAACCAGAGAGGTAAAATTCGAAGCTGCAGTCATCAGCCTGTGCGTGTGGTGTGTCAGCTGTTAGTCACCGCTGAGATACGCGGAGCAATCGTGCTGGGCTGCTAGGCTGGTATAGATATTAATCTCTTGCAATTTAGAATACATAATAGAAGAGTAGATAAGATCTGGGCTCAGGCTAGGAAGTGAAAAAGTATGGATAATGAGCAGTGATGTCTGTTCTCCCAGTCTTGTTTTTATGGGGCAGGGCTTTGTGATAGTCAGGCTTGTTCCTTCTCATGTGTGCAGCTGTGCTTGCATTTGAATGTATTAGCTGCAGACTGCTCTAGGCGGCTCAGGTTCTATGCTTTGTGCTGCATGAACATCCTGAGCTCAGGCCCTGCCTGCTTGGTCTTAGAGCCTTCACTTGCCATCAGAAGAACTGGATTTGTTTGGAGCCAAGACTGTGGAGGACATAGTGTGACTTCCAGCCTAGGGTGGTGGTGGCACTTTAATCTCAGGTACACTTGAGGAAGCTCTAATCTTGCCATGTTTTTTTCCTACAGTTGGCGTACTGTGTTGTACAGTTCTTGGAGAAAGACAGCAGCTTGACAGAGCCAGTGAGTAGCCTTGCTTAACCTCTGTGTGTCAGTCAAGTCCCAAAAAGCTGCACGGCTTCCTTAGAGTACAGCAAGGGTGAAAAAAGGCTAAAGATGCTGGGAGTCAATTGGATTGTTTACTGGGTTTGCTTTATACCCTGTGGGCAGAAGGGGCTGTGCTGCTCATGTGCAGACCTTTAGCATTTTCTCCTGAAAGCTTCAGGAAGGTGGGCTGTAGTCTTACTTTGTGCTTCAGATCTTGGTGTAGCAGAAGGAACACTATACCAAGCTGTCCTTTCAGGGCAGAGCTTTCAGCTAGTGACAGATGCTGCAGAGACAAAACACATGGCCATCTGATATCTGATGGAACCAACATGAACTCATGGGGGCCCTGAAATCCTAAGAGTTCACTCCGGTCTCCTGGAATTGGCTGAAAAACTATGGGGAGGAGGTTAGGAACCTGGGACACAAAGGTCTACTTAGGCATGCTACTGTTCTTTGATGAAAGTATTCTCCTTCCTACTGTAGCGTCAGTCTTCTATGTCCATAGTGTTAAGCGACATTGTAGACACATTTGTCTTCAGGATATAGTGCTGGGAAACAGCAGGTTCTGAAATGTGTGATCAGCGGGGATGGGTACCTCACTTATTCCAGTTACTGGCTGTGCAGATCTGCAGTGTTAACCAGGCTATATGCTGGCTTGGCAGAGGGTGCAAGCAGGAGACAAGTGTTTCTCCACCCACTGCAGGCCAGGAAATGTCTTCTACAGAGCTGAGCTTCACAGACTCAAAACAGCAGATGGCCAAAGAACGTGTGCTTGTGTCATGGTAGCAGGGAGCACCAGAAAGTGTGAGCATTTTAATGAGTAACGCTAGCTGGGGTCATTCTGTTCTCTGGCTGAAATGTGTGCATTTGTGGCGAGCCTGACTGTGCTTGGTGGAAGCTGGTCAGCTGTTATCAGCTTTCTGGCTCCTCAGCTCTGACACCAGTAGTGCTGAAGCAGACCTCCCAGCTTTTCCTTTAAATGTGGGTCCTCCGATTTCCTGTGAACCCAAAAGCCTGCTCTGAAACAAGCTGTGTAAAGTAGCTTCCTGATCATGCTAAGTGCTTCCTGTGGCTGACATCCAGCCCAACAGCCTCCTGCCAAAGCACTTACTATAGGGTGAGGGAGAAGAGAGAAATAGAAATCTGTCAATAATTCCAGGATTCATTTTGCAGCTTATTCAAATAGTAAAGCTCCACAGCTCATCACTGCTTCTTGGGTAGTGGGTTAGTGGCCCGTGGATTAGAGATCCAGGTCTGGTTTGGTGCTCGTGGAAAGCAGTGGGATGACCCAATTTCATTACCTTCAGTGGGTGTTGCATTGGGTCTCAACCAGACATACCAAGGCTGTATTGCCACAGGTTGTGTCCTGTTGAAGCATCCTCATTGTGAAGGTTTTCAATAGACTCCGGAGATGACTGTAGTTATTGAAGTCTTGAAGGATTACAGGGCTTGTACATCAGCAAGGCTCTGAATGCACAAGGAGATGTCACCAGTGCTGGAAGGAGGCCACATCACTCACTAGGTCCACACTCGCTTAGAGTGGGCCTCCCCCAAGCTTGCTCAGCAAAGCTTGACATGGTAGCTCTTGCGTTAACAGCAGGCTGAATGACTGCCAGGTGAGCAAGGCCTCAGATGTGCTCAGTAATAGCAAAAACAGACTTGACACACCTCGCACCACCTTAGCTGTAGGAGAAATTACGTCTGAGTCACTGAAGCTAACTCTTGCCTGAATGGCAGACCTGAGTAATGACAAAACACTGAGGATACCAAACTGTTGGCTTCTCAAGCCTTAAGTTGGTGGAAACATAATTCTCAGATGTTTCTGATCTTACTGTTGCATTGTCCACTACTGTCCCTCCACTGCTGCAAACTTCCTCTCAAGTGCTGGCTTCAGGATCAGGTTGCTGAAGTACACAGAGTTTGAAAGAGCAACTCTTACTGCCAGTTGTATGTGAATTCAGTGTCCACAGAATTAAAATTCCTGTAAATGCCATACCAATGGCTACAACAGAGTGAAGGTCTGCAGGATCTTGAATCCTGCCTTTGACCATGTCTAGAAGCAGATGAGTAGGGAAGGAAGCAATATTAAAAATACATAAATAAAATCAAGTGGGATATAGCCCTTTCCCTAGTATATTCTTCCAGTATCTTGTAAGCAGTAGTTTACTCAACCAGAAGTTGCATCTGCATTGTCATATTTAATTATCACCATTAGGTGTAACTTCCAACAAACTTGTCCACTCCCTTTCAAGGTCTGTTTGGACTGTGAGTCTCCACAAAGTCTTGCAAGAATGAGCTCCATAACCCAGTTACTTTTGTGTGAAATAGTACTCCCTTGTCCTTGTCCCAAACCCATCCATTGCATTATTTATTGGGTGCTCCTCAGTGTTAAAGCTTTGCGAATAATGATTCCTCAGTGACCTTCTCTGTAGCATTTCCAGTTCTATGAGTTGATCTTCCATGGTTGCTCTGCACCATCTGCCAGCTGCTACCCACTCTGGTTTGAGGCTTATATGTTAAGCTGTGTTTGGGGGAAAAAAGTGGTTCTGAGCTTTGTGCTTGTACAGAATCGTAGCAGCCTGGGCAGTGCTGCTGTCTTGCATGGAACTTGGCAGAGTTTGGGCTTTTATCTTCTTTCTTCCCCCATAATCCACCTTGAATTTCTGAGAAAGTCTCTTCTGTTACTTCCTCCCCACTGCTGTTGTGACTAGAACATTAAAAATTTATTTCGCAGCTGATGTTAACTTTCAGCCTCTAACACTGTCTCTGTACCCTCCCCACTCAGGTGATTGTGGGCTTGCTGAAGTTCTGGCCGAAAACTCACAGTCCCAAGGAGGTGATGTTTTTAAATGAGCTGGAGGAGATCCTGGACGTGATTGAGCCATCCGAGTTTGTGAAAGTTATGGAGCCCTTGTTTAGGCAGTTGGCCAAGTGTGTCTCCAGCCCACACTTCCAGGTGGGTTGCAGCTCAGGGAGGGGATAGGGCACTGTCTTGTAATCCACTTGGCACATGGGGGTGACACCACAGCTTTTGGGCTTGTCTTTGTGGATCAGTGGCACGTGGAGGTGTGACCAGGGTGAGTATTGGGTTGACACGTGGTGGGAGGCGGTGAGAATCCTCACCACAACCACAGAGCAAGCTCACCCAAAGAGAAAACAAAGCAGATCAGTGGAGCCCCTCCTGCTGCTCTGTGCTATTCTGCACCATGTATTGCAGCAGGCTGCTGGAGCAGAGGTGCTCTGCCACCTCCTGTTTTGGCTAGCAAACATAGAGGAGATGCATCCAGTGTCACCCTGTTGCAGTAAAACCAAACTGGCTGCAGTATTGCAGGGAGGCCAACCAAAGAGACAGTGTGCAGAGAAGGTACTTTGTATTATTCTGGTGTAGGTGGTAAAGAGTGAGGTACACTGAAAAAGTGCTAGAGTCTGCTTCTTCCGTGTTCCCACTGAAGGAAAGTTGGCTGTAGTACCAGGCTAAAACAACCTCTGTGGCTGGTAGTCTTAAGGTTTAAAATGTTTAATGGTGGTAGGACCTGCTGGTAGCTCCTAGCAGGTGTTCTTGGCTCACTGGTTTAGATTGCCATGAAGAGTGCTCAGGAAGAAGATAGCTCACTGAGGAAACACATGGCTGACCCAGCTACGGGTGGGGTGTTAAATAGTGACATAGCCCTCTGCCAGAGTGAACATGACTGCACAGTGAGGCAGACTGACTTCAGACTGTCTTTTGGTACAGAGCGGTACAAAGTCATGTGTTTACAAGACAAAAATGAGGTCAGTCTAGGTCACATATGTATGTAAAAGATCACTGTTTCCTGGAAAGGACTTGGGGAGCGTGATGGAAACCAGCTGGACATGGATTACTGGTGTGGTGGTGGGAACTAAAGGACTAATGTGACCTTTGGGTGTGGAAGGAGCTACCATAAGGAACTAAGGAGCTTGAATAAAGTAGGGTAAAGGCTGGAGGAGAGGCATCCTGTACTTGATAGCAGCCCTCATCTGTTGCCAACTCTTTGAAAAACAAGACTGGAAAAGCTGGAGAAGATACAAACGCTTTACAGCCTAAGAAAATTTAACCCCAAAGGTGTCCCATACAGTGAGATTGAACAGTCTCTGCATCTGCATCTTATCTGAGAGCAAAAATAGGAATTGACTTCTTGTAAGTCTGAACACCTTGGTGTGGGAGAGTTTTCTCTGAGTGGATTGTGTGTTAATCTAGCAGACAAAGGCTTAACAAGATCTAATAGCTGGAAACCAAAGCTAGGTAAGTGAACACAAGGCAAGTTTCATTCTTTTACTCATGTGGAACAATATGTTTAAGGGGATATAGTGAGTTCTCCATAACCTGAGGCTAGCTGTCTCTCTTCCTAGGTTTTTAAGCCATTCTCAAGCTAGCACTAAATGCAGAAATTAACCTGGTGATCTGCATTGCCCAGATTTGTGGTTAAATATGAAAAATTGTGGTTGAATCTATCACTATGTAGAAACTTGTTAGACTTGTTTGTCTTGTTAGAGCAGGATGGCTGCCCCAAGATTTTCCATATTTTCACCCTTATTAAATCAGGGGCATGAATTTTGGGCCTGGTGACTGAAGCATGCTCCGAAAGGCCAGAGAGACTCTGTTGTGGGGAAGGCCAGGTAGGGATGGGAGGAACAGAGCTTTGCAGAGGACAGTCTGAGGAAACGAAGGAGGCTTGGTGCTACTCTGAGCTGGAACCTGGAGTGGATGACGTTAGTGTCCTCAAGTGTTGCGTAAAGGGTGTTGGAGTCGTCAGTATATTGACAGTAGGCTTGCCTAGTCAAGAACGTGACCCAGGAAAGTGAGAAGTGTCTGGCAGAAGCTAAGGGAAAGAAGGCTGGGCAGCAGGGATGATTGGCTTTGTAGAAGGTGACAAAGGTCAGCCTTGCTGCCCATGCTGTGGGGAAGCGTTTGCTCCTCGGCTGGGCGGTGGCAACCTCCGGCAAGCACTGCACAGTTTCCCTGTGCACCACAGGTGTTACTGGAAGGAGCCTCTCCAAGGATGGCTTTCTCTCCCACTGCAGGTGGCAGAGCGAGCGCTGTACTATTGGAACAACGAATATATCATGAGCCTGATCAGCGATAACGCAGCCAAAATTCTCCCGATCATGTTTCCAGCACTCTACAAGAACTCCAAGAGTCACTGGAACAAGTAGGTCTTTCTGCATGCCCTGGCACTTGCTGTGCATGCAGGATTGCTTGACCTATGAGCAATCTTGGGGCATACTGCTACAGTGCAACGATGCATGGCACTTGGTGACACCAGGTTCTGAGCCAGAGGGGTTGTTAGTAGTGTCAGCATGGCAAAGTGTCACAGCAGACCACAGTGGCCTGCTTCTGCAAGAGATCAGGCACCTGCCTTGAGGCCATTGAGTCTACCCAGAGTTTGACACCTGCATATCACTAATGGTGCTGGTCTCTTGGAGGTGTGCAGAATATTTTCCAGCTGACTTCTGGCTGCTTGTTAAGTAATGATCACCCATACGTTCTCCATGACCAGAGACCTTGGCTAATGCAATGCCTGACTCCTTGAGTATAGGAAGAACGGAGAAAGCAGAACTAATCGTGCAGATGTCCCATGTCAAATTATTGCTCTTTGTGTCTGATTCCTCAATACTAGTCTGTTTTATGGTTCTCCCATCAACTTCCTTTCTTCCAACTGCTTCTTCAGTTGATTCCTTACCTGGTTAATTCAAGTTGTAAAACTCACTTCCTTCTAATGAATTAGCTGAAAATACTCAGTCCATAGCCAAGATCTTAAAATCTTCCAGGAAAAAACCACAAGACAAAAAAAGTAATCTTCCCCTATTCTAGAGGGTGGAAAAAAGCAAAATAATTAATTCTAGGGAGGCTGGGTGAGTCCAGGGCTTAGGAGTATACTGTGATAGCAAAGACAGGGTTGTGAGGTAGAACTTGTTTGCAGAGAACTCCCCACTGGCCTGCTGTTTGGCTGCTTCCTTCTCTTCATTGTATCAGGAAGCACAAGCTTGAGCGACCAGTCAAGGGTGCTCTAAAGAGTGGGGTAGACACAGACATGCAGACATGAATGCATGCAAACACCCAGATATGCACACGTGCACCAACAGGCACATATATGCATGCACACACGTATCGTGTGTGCCCATAGGCATGTGTGTGCACAGACAGATATGCACAGACACACTCTCGCTCAGTGTTACTGGCCCTCCTGATCAGAGTTCAGAAAAAGACTTTATGTTCTTGTCTGAAAACCTTCACCAGTCAAGATTCATGATTCTGCTGTTTCTTCTTCTTGTCTCCTTCCCAGTGGTATGGCAGAAGTCGTCCTGAAGGTGTTTTCCTCTTATTTCTCCTTGTTTTTGTTTTAGCACTAGCCACATCTTCTCAGGGCAGGTTGAGTACCTCAGATTCTCCTCTTCCTTCCCATAGCTCGTCTACTCCAACACTTTGTCAGACAGCCTGCCTAAGTCCAGCAGGGCTGTAGCTCTCTTCCTTATTCTATCTGTAGAGCTGGTGAGGCACAGAGCTAAATCTACAGAGTCTCTCATCTTTTGCCTCTGGGTCAGGTATTTCAGAGACAGCTTCAATACTTGTGTTTATGCCCCGGGACAGTTCTTGTCCCAGAGTGAGCTCACACACAGTGCAATCTATCCATAAATTGCTGACACAAAGTTGGCTTTTCTTCTGTGGTATTCTTTGTGCTGGTTCCCATCTCTACAGGGCTACTGAATGTATTTTGGGCAGCTCAGGGACAAAGCTCATGACTGAATACTGGGCAGCCCAAAAAAATCATTGTGGTGAACTGTGGTAAGCACTAAAACTAAATTAGGTAAAGCTCCTTTGAGAACAGCCCTGAGCAGGTCCCTAGCATCCTTCCTTTCCAGTTTCTAACTAAAAAATAAATTTGTGAACGCATATTTTTGCACTCATTAGTCTGACCACAGTAGAGCAGACCTGTCCCAGTGGTCTTTTCTTTCTTCTCCATCTCTTTCTTCCTGTGCAATAGTCTCTGCTGTGTTTGTGGAGGGGATTTTCCCAAGCTAAGAGCTGGGACTGAGTGAACATCTTTTGTCACATTCCTGTAGTATATGAGTTGCTGCTGCTAACTCTTTGTCTGTGCTGCTGGTGCTAACTCAGGGTGAGAACCTGGAGGATGCCACCATGACTTGTTCTCCTTTCCTCATTTCTTTGCAGGACAATACATGGGCTGATCTATAATGCACTGAAGCTGTTCATGGAGATGAACCAAAAGCTTTTTGATGACTGCACGCAGCAATACAAGGCAGAGAAGCAGAAGTGAGTAAGAGGTTCATGCCAAGTAACTTGAGTTCATCCTGGAGTCTCCCTGGGATACAGTAGCAGATGGTAGATGCCAGTAGGCAGAGGAGAAAAGGAAAGGTGGTACAAATAATTCTGTAAAAAAATAGGATTCCTCAGCAATAACTGTGTGTAGGGATGAGAAGAAGTAAAATGGGTGCCCTGATAAAAATCCTTTCAGTTCTGCTGAAGCAGGTAGCTGAGAAAAGAGTAACGGAGTTTGCTGGGTCATCAGGAAATAAATTGTGATGTAGAGGATACTCAGCTTTGCAGAGACATTTATGCTCTTTATGCATTTATGCTCTTTATGACATTAAGCCTTGGAAATATTTACCAGTTTGTATATGTTGTAGTGATGCCAGTGGAATCCTGCTGCTTTAGAAAGACTTTTCTGAAGAGCTTTGCTGCAGTGGGCATAATGCATCTTTCATGCCATAGGACGCTTTCAATTTTCCATTAATAAAGATGGAGTAATAACTGGAGTTTCAAAGAGCAAATGGTGAGGGTAAAAAGCTGAGCTCAGCAACTCCCTGTGCTGTGATGCTGTAAAGAGGAAAAAAACTCCACTTTTTCTGCTTCTTCATGCTGGTTTTGGTGCTTGTATGACTTGCCTTGGTAAGCTGAGTCAGTTCAGTAAGCTAGAAGGAAGTTTTTTTGTTTGTTTGTTTGTTTTCCGTTTTTTCTGGGTCTGTTTTCTGCTGACTTAGTGACAAAATAATGCTTCTCATTCCTGGATGAGCCAGGGCTGCCACAAGGGTGGGGCTGGGGAGAGCAGGGCTAACCCTTGCTGGCAGTGGGGAGCTCTGGGGTACATTCAGTTGTTTTGTGAAACAGTAATAAATAACAAAGTGGACATATGAATCAGAGCCTGGGGGTGGGTAACCTGCATTTGGAGAAATCAAGGTTTTGTTAACATCTAAACTGGGAACAAGCAAGATTCTTTTTTTTCCCATTCTAGGGCATTTGTGAAGCCCACAAATGTCTGCACATATATTTTAAGTCACAGTGACAGCACATTTACTATGATATCTACCTGGTGTTTCCATCAGGAGCTTTTTCTACCTGTTTAGCTTCTACCTGTGCTGACCTGCTGAGGGTGACCAGTCCCAGTATTGGTGTGTGGCTGTTGGAGGATTGTTCTGGAAAAGGTCAACAAAGCAGCTCAGATCTGTCCAAGAAATGGATGAGTGGAGCTGCACTGTTTTCTGCTCATATTAAGATGAATTTTTTTTCTCTAGTGCCTCTCTGCCTAATTATGCTTCAGAAAACCTTGTGTTGGGTTTTTATCAAGGATATACCTTTTGCTCTCCTAGTTAACCAAATTTGGTAAAATGTCAGTTGAAAGCTTGGTGGGCAGGATGTAAAAATGTCTTTTAGCAGTTGAATCTGAGATAAGTTTACCTATGGTGAGCATGATACAATTCCTCAGCTAAGCGGGATTTCCCTGCCTCAGGGACCCAGCTAAGGAGGCCTTTCTGAGCAAAAACAAGAAGGCTCAATTCTGCTGTCGCTAGCACAGCTTTAGCAGCTGTTTCTGGCTTGAGAAGTGTGAAAAGGTCCCCCTCTGAAGGGATGATAGAGCTGGGAGAGACCATTGTGAAAGGTCTGTAGGGACAGGCTAGGAAACAACTAGAAAGGGAAATCAGTGGCAGAAGGGAATGGGGTATGACTGCAAGCAGGCTGAGGGGAAGAGCAGCTTGTCTGAGCAAGGAGGTAGAAAGGAGGTAGAGACTTTGGGCAGAGGTACAGTGAAGAGCCGGGTTGTGGAGTGGAGTGGAGTGGAGCCGGTGGTGGTAGTGTTATTCTTAATGTCAATAGATAGTAGGAATGGGATAGGTAAAGGGAACAAATTAGAGGAGAAGTGAGGAGTTTGGGGTTTCTTGGGCAAGGGGTGTGGGACTGAACAGGATGTAGGACAATTGTGGGGGAAAAGAGCGTGCACTTGAGAAGATGGGTTAGAAACCTGGGTTTACTAGAGCAATACGCCCAAGTTCTTTAAGTTGATTGTGAAAATGTCATCTATTCCCTCCATGTCTTTAAAATATCCAAGAAATATAAGCAAATCCATGTGCAATTTACATTGTGGCTGCATATTCTGGAGCGTAATAGAATACATCATCACTGGAATGAACGGGGTTAGAAAAACATATTTCACAGGCAGTGATATTTAGTGGTGTCTCCCTGGTGGAATGAGATCATTTCATAGCTGAAGAGTCTGCCTCAGAGTTTGGGGTGCCATTCCTGCACTTCTCCTACCTGCTCTTTTTACCACAGAGTGCTACAACCTGTTCTGGTGAGCAGCAGGTCCCATTGCCTCCCTTCCAGTGGAGAAGACATGCTGCACCCGCAGCTCATTTCTGCCGCCTCCCTGGCAGAGCTGACGGCAGGCGATGCCTGTCAGTGGACAGTAATGCGGCATTGCAGTCAATTGTCATTTTCTTTTCAAACACGGAGACTTAAACCAAATAGAAATAGTACTTTTTTTTCCTAATAAAAACCTGTAAAGCTGTGATGTCAAGTGCTTCCAGAGTAAAGCAGCATGCTGAAGGCTGACTGTGGGAATGTTGGCTGGATCACTGTAATGCAGGATTGACCTTTAACTGGGCGATGCCTTGCTTTTTCCACAGGACCTTGGCCTTATTCAGTAAGACTGACAAGCCTGAAATGCTGAGGTTTCTTTATTGTAGACAGAAAAAGGAAGAGACACCTATGAAGTGTTTTCCCAATGAGCCGCTAGAGACCTTGTGCTGTGAATTAGAAAACAGAAGGTGTGGGAAGGAATGTACATGCGAACAGAGCCAGTAAATGTGAGACAGAGAAAAGGAGAGAGCTTGTAGATACAAAATTAGGCTGCTCCCAGATGTTGAGAGGCCTGCTCAGAAAAGGTGTAGCCATGTTTTTAATTAGTTACCATGCCTACAAGTGACATGCCAGCTCAGGCCTGTTACCGCTGCACCCTGGCAGTGCAACTGCAGCCAAGGCTGGTCATGGAGGGACAGACTGTCCCTGGATCGTGTGGGGAGGCTCTCTGCTGTTCAGTGCAGATGGACTGGCTGCACCTTACTAATCTCCCCAGATATCTTGAAAGTGTTTGAATTATCAGAACCCTTCAGAAAACAGCGGGGAGGTTGGGGCAGATAGATAATGCTTGTCCTGAACGTGCCCTTCTGTAAAAGTGTGAGGGCCTTGAACACTGCCTTCCAAGAAGTGTGGTGTCAGCATGCCCTGGGACCATCCTGACACCGGACATCTCTCTGGTAGCAGCTACCTCGCCTCCTTTCATGTAGGCCACAGCAGCAGGGAGGAGAAGGTACCACCCAATATAGCTCTTCTTTTCCAAATGTCCTGCAAGTGGCTTTCTCATACTGCTAGTAATGGGGTCCGGAATGAAGGGAGCTGATGAGGTGCACATCACCTGGAAAGCAGGGCTGGGGGTGCTGCTTCTGTAGACTCAGCACTGTCCTGTGAGGCATTGCTGTTTTGAAAGGTAGTATTCTCCAAAGACTCAACGTGGATGAGTAACACTTTCAGATAAACTCCAGTGGAAATGTCCTCGTCTAGGAGGCAACGCCAGGTTGATCGATGAGGTTGGGAGGAAGTTTCCTATAGAGGGATGCTGGACAGCTGTAATACTACAGTTAAGTCAGTGTGGCATCATAATAAAGATGAAACCTTGTTCCATTCTTTGGAAATACTTATTTGGCTGAAAAGAGTAATCACAGGTGTAAAGCTTTCAGATTTTAGAAGCACTGCTCTTAGCCAGACTTCACAAGGTGGTCTTTTGCAATATCAGCTGAGCACATGATGGGTAAACTGGTGGATCTCGAAGTGCGATGAGGAGTGGAGGGATTCCCTCATGCTATTCAGACTGTTTTGGTGATCTGAAAGGAAAGAACTGGTGCTAGAAGTGCATGGAGCTGAATGGCTGGGTGAGTGACCTTGTGGCTCACTGTGTACCAGACCACTAGTGTGATGTAGTCCGGCCAAACAAAATGAGGTTTATTACACCCATGTATGGCATGACAGTAGACACGGTACTGGCAAAGTAGACGTTGCTTTGGACAGGCAGTGCCCTTCATGATGTGAAGGCCTTTGTGGACAGACATATTGGTCTGCATTTCCAGTGGCAAGATTGGAGCAATACATATGTTTCTGTTTACCAGACATTAAAAAGGATTCTGGAGAAATTGGGGATGAGGCAGGAAATAGCTAGGGAAAATCAGTGCTAACTCCTGGTCACAGTCTCCTGCAGAGAGCTCCAGAGCTTTGTCAGAAAATGAGGTGTGGGTTATTCATTTGGGTTTGGTTATTTTTGGGGTGGGTTTTTTTTGACCCTATGTTCTCTGATGGAGTAGTCTGCTGCTTGAATGCTTGGCAGTTTGTCTCATTTTTAGCCTCCTTTCTTACATATATTTCAAGAGTGTGAGGTGATTACAGAGTATAAGAACTTCCTTACCATGGATATATAGGGTACTAGAGAGACCAGTAGCTGGGATGAAAGCCAGATAGTTAGTTAAAATCAGAAATAAAGTGGAGATCTTAGTGTAGATGTTTAAAATGTAGAAGAGAATAACAAGGAGTGGTGGATGCTCCCCTCTCTTTGTAGGGAACATTCCCTGCCCTGGGATTTACAGGTGGCCCAGCTGAGCAGTCACTTAAGGTCTGTGCCAAGTTCAAGAGCTGTGCCTGGGGGTTTGGGCAGCTCTCTGGTGTGTTATGGCCAGAGAGGGATCTGCAGACAGTTGAGCCCCAGCTCTGTTGGAAATGGCAGTTTGTCCTGTGCATCTGTTTGTGCATCTGTGGGGCACCAAGAAAGTGTTTGACATCCAAACTGGTGTCATTGCTTTACTCCAGAAACCAGTCACTCTGATCCACTCCTGCAGCACAAAGCCAGGGAAAAAATACCTGTGCAGCCTGCTGCTGCCACCCTGTGCTCTGAGGTGAGCGAGGAGCATGCCTGCCTACCTCCTGCTGGCTGCACTGTGTGCCCTCTTCTTGCCACATCTCACCTGTAGATAGAATGAGGGGTCTCTGAAGGACGGAGCAGCTCTTCCCTTTGCCTGCACTTTTCTGCTGTCTTTTGCTTTTGTCTTCCTGTGAGCGAAAGCTGTACTTTCCCTGGGAGTTCACACTTGCATGCTCTCTTTCTCTCTGCAGGGGAAGGTTCAGGATGAAGGAACGGGAAGAAATGTGGCAGAAAATAGAGGAGCTGGCCCGACTAAACCCTCAGGTGGGTAACAGCAGGACCTAGGATGAATGAGACAGGAATGTGCTGATGGTCTTGACCTGCTTCCTCAGCTCAAGAGATCAGGCTCTAGCACCTGATCTCAGTCCTGTGTACACAGCTGCACTGGTGGTCTGTCCCTCCCCAAACCCAGTGTCTTGGGGATGCTGGCAGTGTTTTACCAGCCTGGCCCTCTGTAGTAGACCTCTAAGTAATGCCTTAGGGAGAGCATGTACATATTTAATGGACTCCTCTCTCAGCTGTGGCTGCACATGCAGTGTGCTGTGGCTCAGAGGGCACAGGTAGGAACGGGTAGGAGAAGATACACCTTTCCTGTCTGTGTACCTACTGCTACCTTTGCAAGTGCCAGCGAAGGCAGCTGGAAGAAGTGTGCCGTGCTGTGCTAGGATGCGGGGGGAGGAGGCTTAGTGTTGGATGGTGTGCTGACTCTCCAGCTGTCTGTGTTGTCTGCAGTACCCCATGTATTACGCACCTCCACCGTTGCCTCCTGTCTGCTGTATGGAAACAGAGACCCCAACTGCAGAGGATATACAGCTACTGAAGAAAACGGTGGAGACAGAGGCTGTGCAGGTGCGTAGGTTACTAGGGTCCTTCCACAATTACTCTCAGACCAGCATAGTCAGCCCAGGGTCCAGCAGCCAGAACTGGCTCTTTTCAAGTGTTCTGAGGGTAAATGCCTGTGCTCTCATCCCTGACCTTTAGGGATCAATCTATAATCTGAAGAGTGGAGTTTATCTAACCTTCCCACTCTCGAAAAAGTGCAAGTGGGACTTTTCTGTGCCCTTTTGATCTGTGTTTGGCTCTCAGCCTGTTCTGCAGCATGCTACGGTGTTACCCAGCATATCCTAGAGCAGCTGGAGTCAGAGAATGGGGAGGCTGGAGGGATGAAGGGGTTTGATACTGATCCCCAACTCCTTTGGTTTGTCTGTAGATGCTGAAAGACATTAAGAAGGAGAAAGTTTTGCTGCGCCGGAAATCTGAGCTTCCTCAGGACGTCTACACTATAAAAGCCCTGGAGGCCCACAAGAGAGCAGAAGAGTTTCTCACCTCAAGCCAGGAGGCTCTCTGACGGGCTCAGGAGCTGGCCCGGGAAGCTCTGCCCCATCCCTTTTCCCCAGGGGTCACAGAAATGCACTCAGTTCTCATGTATAAATAAGGAATGAACATGGTGGGCTGTGCCTGTCCTCCACTCCATCTGAATCCCTCCAGGGTAGATCTGGTTTTATGTTACAACTTGTATTTCACCGCTGTCATGTCCTCCTGCTTTTCCTCCTTCCTTCTGCTTTTCCACCTTGGGTGTGCGTGCATGAAGGGAGCCTGCCTGACCTGCAATTGTATCAGCCCAGGCAGGAGTTGCTTTATTTCCAGCTACTGCCTGGTTCTTACTCTGCCTGGGAGCCAGAGCCTTGCTGCCCTGCAGCACAGGCTCCGTGTTGGTCAGACTACCGTGTGTGGCTCAGCATGCTGCTACAAGCCCCAAGTGCCCATCTCCGCCATGCCTGCCCCCATGCTGCTGGTGCAGCCAAGCCCTGCGGTGGTCAGAGATCAGGCTGAGCTTGGGGCAAGAGCGTGTGGCAGAGTTTGGGGGGGCTCTGCTGCCTCTCCACCCTGCCTTGAGGCGCAGTGCCACAGCTGAAGGGTCTCACGTACAGCAGAGGAGGTGTTCATTTCCACCTTTCTTTTGCTTCAAGCCCCTTGTTCTGTTCCCCTGTGGGTGGAGTGGGGGTTTAGTGAGTGCTTCACCACCGCCAGTAAAGCTGGGTGTAAGCACTACATACTATTGCAGCCCTCCCTTTAGAGCATCCTTAGAAGGTCTCTTGTGGGAAAGTGAATTCCTTCAGCTGTTGTGTTGGTCTGTGCTGACTTGTCTCCATCCTGGTGTCCTGGATTAATTGTGGGCCCAGAATTAATTTCCCGCTTTGTAGCAGGTGTCAGCCACTGACTTCTGCTTACTTCCTCTACCTGCTCAATTAAAATACTCCTGCAGCTCTCCCTTTGTCGCTGTATCCCATCCTTAGCTCTGCAGTGGCCAGGGTTTCTAGGAAGCTTGTGCTGCTAAAGTAATTTCTGCAAACTAGTGGAAGCAATGGATACACATTACTGGGCCAGGCTGAGTTTCTGGGTGTTCAGTTGTCTCCTTTTTATGATCAACGGCTAGGTGCTACTGCTGAACTGCTTCCATGGGTGCTCTGAGCAAATTTTGCCTCGCCCTGTTTGGTACCTGCTGTGGCCCAAGGTCCTTGTTAGTTATCATATGGTGCATCAGGGACTTGTGCTAATTTAGCATTTAGAACGCACTTGCTGATAGCCCAAGGGGTTGCACAGCATGTGGGTGCTACTGTGATCCAGCTTTCTCCCCTACCTTCTGTGGTGCAGATTCAGTGCCAGGCCAAGATGCCACCTCAGAGAGGCTGGCTTGTGACAGAAAAGGGAGTCTTCCTTGCTTACCTGTTCTGCTTGCTTTCTTGACACGTAAGCTTAAGTGGGTTTGCAATAGTACAGGGAGCTTATGGGGTCGGTGCTAGTCTGACACTGCTTTGCAGCATCATGGGATGTTGTAGAAGGTCCCAGTGTATCTCCTTGCCCCCACCAGTAAACCATTCCGAGGTCAGAGGTTCATCCCCTCTAATCTTATTGCTGGTGTGCAGCACATCTTTCCTCCAGCCCAAACTTAGCTTTTTTTTTTTTCCCCCCGTGTATCCTGTACCCCCTGCCCTGTTTGGCTTGCTCTCAGTTCAGCCCTCATTAGGCAAGCCACCATCTCTTAGGAGCAGCTGGCAAGTGTGAGTATGTGTGAGATTACCCACAGTCATGCAGGACCCCACCTCCCCTTTGCTTCATGCAATGGGCCAGTTCATCAGGAGACTTAGGAACACCTCAGGGAGGTTATTGCTCATTTTGAACATGAGTCTGAGCTCATGGTCAGCTGCCAATCAATTACCTCATGCCTGGCACAGCACGTAGACATGCACTGGGTGATGCCAGATGGCGCACAGGAGTGGCAGGCATCTCGGGGCACAGCGGAGAGGACTGCTGAGCGCCACCCGCAGCAGGGCTTGGGAGGATGTTTCTTCCCCTTGCCAGTACAGGCTTTCCAACTTGTATGCTTAGCATTATGTTATAAGCTGCCACCTCATTTTTAGAGTGCTACAGCATGCGTGTGCCCTCACTTGAGCCTGCTTGCTGCTAGGCAGTGGCTGCCTTTCCTTGCTGGGCGCTGTCCTGCCTGCAGGAGGAACAGAGACTTCTGGTGTGCAGAGGCTGTTGCATGTCCTGCAGATGGTCTGTCTCTGCCGGCAGTCCCCGCGCGTGGCTGGAGGAATGCTGCTGGGGTTGTGCCATGTGCAGGGGCAGGACTGTAATGCATCACAACTACATGCTCTATGGCTTCGATGTTCTCATAGCTTTGTGTCTTGTTCTGGGTCAGGGAACTTATGCTTAGTACCTTCACGTTGCCATTAGTTTGCTGCCTATTCATTCCAGTGTCCTGGAAATCTAAGAAGGGGACCATGTGAGGAAGGGGAGAGTGTGTTCACCCCCTCCACCACACGTACTGCTTGTATGCAGACCTGTGTCTGCCACGCTACAGCTGCCCCTCGCTCAACACTTAGTTTCTAGCGTTAGTGCTGCTCATTTCTGCCTATGCCTTTCCCCACATCAGCCAAATGGACAGAACTGGAGTTGCCTCTTCCACTTCACCTGGCTCCTTCCTCCTGAGGGAACAAGCAAAACTAACTACTGCATTCACCCCCTGGACACAAGTATTAAGCTGCTTACCGTTCATATGTACATATGGTGTACTTTATTTTCAGTAGAGCATTACATAGTATGAAAGTGTTGGATTTTGTACAGATGTCCCTGTATGTACAGAACTAAATAAAACTGATCTCTTGGAAAGACACATTGGACTCCACCTCTGATATTCCAACACGTAGCCCCTGTCCTGGGAGGAGGGGCCCTAGCATGGAGGGTCCAGCACTGACAGCACCAGGACAAATCCAGTGTTTGTCCCAGGGGAATCTGGGCAAAGCCAACCAGGCCCCCCTCCCTCCACACACACACAGGTATGGAAACCAGTTAGGCTCCTCAGAGGCAGAGGAAGCCAACACAAGGACATCACAGTGACTTACACGCCAGCTAGAACCAGGAAAGAGGAGCAGGAAGGGAAGTCAGACAACATCAGTGGGAGAAACGGGAAGGTCGATGCTGGCAAGTCCCAGCACCACCTGACTCAGAGAGCGGGTGCCTGCCTAGCCTGCGCAGCAGAGGGAGGGCTGGGGTTAACAGCCTCCGGCCGCAGGTTGGCCCTCACTTCCACTCGGGCCTGGGGCCACCGAGGCTCTGCCGAGCCTGCAGTGTGCACTGCACCACATCCTTCCACTGGTCCTCTGAGATCTGGCTGGCCCAGGCGGGGATACCCAGGGTGGGGAGCTTCACACCGGCCATTGTCCTCTTCACCAGCTCCACATGCTCTGGGAACAGAGAACGCGTGAGGCCACGGCCAAGCCCTGCACGGGGCAGCAGGAGGTGCCTGGCCAGGGCCACTGTTACCTGCATCCATGGGTATGGAGCTGCGGCTGCTCTGAGCCGCGGCGCCTTCTTCCTCCTCCTCCTCCTCCTCCTCGCTGTCCGCCGGCGGGTCGGGCAGGTGCAGCCTCAGCATCTGCAGAGAAAGGCGGGCAGCTGGGGTCGGGCCTGTTCCCCCACCCGTGGGACGGGACCGCCGAGCCCCCCGANGCCCCCCGAGCCCCCCCCCCGGTCCCAGCCCCGGGCGGTACCTGCAGCCGCTCCTGGAGGCTGGGGCCCGGCTCGGCGCAACCCGCCAGGGTGGTGGTGGGCCCCGCCTCGCCAGGGCCCTGCTCCGGCTCCTGGCTCAGCGGCTGGTACAAGTACCCGCCTCCGCCTTCGTCGTCTTCCTCCTCCTCCTCCTCCTCCTCCTCTTCCTCTTCCTCTTCTTCCTCGTCGCCGCTCCAGCCCGCCGCGCCGTCGGGGGCCTCCAGCGGCCCCGGCTCCTCGGGACACACCCGCT
>VZTV01043066.1:0-68557 GCA_013400875.1 Anhinga rufa | reverse complement strand
AGCTAAACAAGCTAAGGCAAAGCTCCAGGCAGCCCCAGCAAAGTCTGAGTCCTGAAGCTTGCATCATTAGCTTAATGCAAAGCCCGTTACTAGCAATAGCAGCACGATATTTACTTGGTTGCAAGGCCATAGAGGAAATATTGATTCATTTTTTATTTCTATAGAAAAAAAGTAATGGTTCTGGTGTTGGAATGAGTTTTGGGAAGAATCCCTTGTGGTGTCAGACCCCAGAATATCATCTTTTTTCTCAGGTGACAGATTCTCGAGGGTTTTCCCCGTCCTTCGGCAAGCTCTCGCTCTCCCTGCCAGTCGCTCTTCAGCAGTCGCAGCCCAGGCTCTCAGGTGGGAGGCAAAGCGTAGGAAGCTGCTCGCAGGGCAGCAGCTGGCCGGGGGGATCGGAGGAGCGTACGTCATGGGAGGAACAAGCGGGTAGGACAGATCAGCTCTGCTGCTTGAAGCAGGAGCCGTAGTTGTGCTCTCGTCCCATCTCCTCACTCCCAGGTTCAGGCCCTGTTTGTGTGTCTGCTCAGGGCACAACCACATCCTGCGTGGGGGCAGAAAGGACTTTCTTGCCTTGTGTCCCACCATGTGTCTCTGGCATGGGATCCAGACAAATCCAGACGAATTCAGCCATTCTTGCTCTATTACTTTGGAGTATTCAGTTACAAAAGATAGCAATTGCATGAAGGATTTGTGTATGTTAGTTAAAAAAAAAAAAATCTTTATTATTTCTATAAAAATCTATTATTTCTCTTATTTAGAGAAAAATCTCATCTAGGAATTATTAGAGGCTATAACTTATGAGAACTAGTGTCGTCACCTCTTAATTTTTTGGAAAAGAACTTTATTCAGAAATATACTTTTTCTTTAGAGTTCCCAAAAAAGAAAAATTGAGTTTGGGTGTTTTGAGGAACAAAACAGGAAAAAAAGTGCATTTTGTTATTTGCCACCTGCTGGGAAAAAGATCCACTTCTTTCCCCTCTGGAGTGAGCAAGTCTATTGGTCCCAGAACGTTTTAGGTTTGCACACGCATGCAAGGGAAAAGATCAGTTGGGTTATGTGGGAAGTAACAGGATAATCTGAACTCTTCTTAATAAGAAGTTTGCTGCGTGGTCAGGAGATTGCTCCAGCCTAGTAACAAAGATGAACTGTATCATTTGAAGTTCAAGATCACACTTAACCGTGTCTGTCATCAGATCATAAACTCAACCCTAATGTGGCCCCTCTCTACGGTGCCTCAGGTGCAGAAGGCAGGCAGGAGGCAGAGGCTTTATCCGGCTCAGGGGGGGCTCTCACATGTTTTCATTCTTTGCACTTAAGTGTGGTCTCTTCTTAACCTTTCCACAAGCACAACAATTAGGTGCTTAATCTCCGACATTGCACAGTCCTTAGCAATGAAGTGCCTGCTTATGTTAAATGCCTCTTTCTTTCAAAAGTCAACGCTGGATATTCTGCATTACCTTTTAAAGGTAGAAACTGTGTTGGAACTACCTTTTAAAAACTTTGGCACGATCCTTCCAGTTGCTAACACACATCTGTACGCATCTTGCATTCCAATGCAGAGAGTAAGTGCTCTGCTTTGAGCTCAAGATATTTCATGTTCTTCTTTGCTCAAGCTTTTTCTTGGATTTCTAGTTTGTATTACCATTGATTTCATGGTTTCTCCACTTCATTTTGTTTTCATTTTATGCATTTTGATTTTAGATTATTTCAGCTGGAGGGCCTTAAAAAGCTCTGAAATTGTGCTTCTTACTTATAATTTATACATCTAGACATGCCATATTACACAGATAAGTAGGGATTTTATTTTAGTCACTTCTTAAAATATGATGAGAAAATATGGCAACTTCTTGTGACTTTCTTTCCATTATTTCTAATTAATTGCTCAGACTTGCTGAATGATACGCCTGTTGCTGATGCTTATAATTACATATCGATCTATTTATTTTCCGAAGTGACTTTAAAAGAGAAGTTGCTGTTGAATACTGTGATGATGCTCAGCAAACTCATGTTGATAACTCCAAGGCAATTCTATAATTAAATTGATAGGCATGACTAATAAGTAGCAGAAAATACCATACTCTCCATTTGTTTTTTAAACGTGGAAGATAAGAGAATTTTTGATACTACATTTACCTGAAATGGTTGTAGTTACAGTTCTTTTGTGTTGAATCTGCTTCAGATGTTACACCTTCATTGCCATATAAGTAGCTGTGAATTATGGATATCAAGCCTGGGAATAGAAGAAGAAATTATACAAGAATTTATACAACTCATAGAAACCACATAAGCGAAGTTTTCAACTCCTTTTTATCATGGATCTTCTTACAACAGTTGATGTGGAAAGAGAACAGTTAACTGACTAAGAACTTATATTTTATATAACATCTGAAATGTAGTTGGCTGTATGACGCATACAGCATGTATACATGTGTTTATTATATTTGAATACTTTTTATTGTAGGTATTTGTCAAAATTTTTGAAAAGTTGCATACCTAAAAGGTGTGGACATTCTTCCAATTTTAAGCACTCCTTAGGAAAAAAAAGCAACTACCACCAGAAAAACCACCCCAAACCACAAAAAGCCCCAAATCACAAAAAAAAACCCTGTTTGTCCCAGGCTGGTGTACTGTACCAATAAAATATGATCTCCATTATAATAACCTACTTTATGAAGATTAAGTGGTTTTGCAATTCAAACAAGGTAAAATTGGTTTAAAGCAAAATCAAACACTAGTTTGCTAGTTTAGGATTTGAATAGTGGAATGAGAAATCTTTTTTTATATTGCTATTGTGCACTGGTCAGCTAAGAAGTAATTGCTTTTTATAAGGCAAATTTGCTTTTACTTTTCCAAGGTAATGAAATGAACCTGAAACATTTCCTTTGAAATCAAAGTCACTATCACTCAAATGTCACCAGCAGAATTCCATCATATAGTTTCAGCAAACACATAATGAGAAAGTAGTGCTTGGAAATGATTGACAGAATTCTATTAGAAAGCTTTACTACACATTCATCCATAATTATCTGTGTTGTAAATCAATAGTGATTTGATTTTTTCATATTTATATGTCACTAACGTACAGAGAGAGACACTGGGAAGCTATTTGGAGAGGAATACCTTCAAGACAGACGCTAGGAAAACTGCAGATGCATTGAAGGAAGATGCTCTGAATTTAATTTTTATTTTTTTTTTAGTACCTAATGAAATTCTGTGCAAGAAAAAAAGTATGCTCATTGACACAAGAAGGTCCTAAAATACAATATGCAAAATTATTCAAGGAAAAAATAATCTAAGATTGAATCAGATCTTTAAACAGATATGTGTAAAGGTCTAAGAAAAAAATTATTCCCAAGAGTAAAGGTATTAAGTTGCATAAAATCAAAGCTTCTTAAGGAAAAATTCTGTCAAATATAGTTTAGCTCCTCTCCAGCCTAGTCATCTGCTCAGAAGAGGAGACTTTATCAGTGGTCTGGGAAATGCTTTTTGGGGGCAGAAGGGCAAGGGATGCAACTTAAATCTCAGTGGGAGGGCTGCATACTTTTAGCAACGTAGAATGATGGAAGAAGGAATGTTGCAGTAGGCCCACAAAGCAGAGCAACCTGCTCTGGTTGGGGCTGTCCCAGCTCTCTGCAGGGGTTGGACTGGATGGGCTCTGAAGGTCCCTTCCAGCCCAAACCACGCTGTGACTGTATTATTTTCAAGCTTATCCCAGTGATTCTGACATATTTCTTCCTTTAAACAAGAATAGTCCGAGAGCAAGGGCCATAAAGTTAAAATATGAATTAAACAAACATGGTTTCATGCTAATGTAAAGCTATTACAGCATTATCATGGGACACTGTATTTAGAGGATATTCTAGAAGTTGCTCAGCAACTGAGGAGGAAAACTAACAAATATAATACCACTATGGCAACACTGAAGCCCAGTGGCACAACTCACATGATTCGGTATTTAGCATATTGGGGAAGTCTTAAGTAGCAGAAGGGGAGGCGAATGATGCGTTATGCCAGATACCTTTTTAGCTGTTTGAATTACCAATGGCTTGGGAAGCTTCCAATGACAATGGATAAATCCTGCAAGAACTGAAGCACAAAACGGTAACAGTGGGTGTCTGCTTTATAATGATCAAACCCAAGAACAGAATGACAGCTCTGTAAAGGTTTATTTATATGTAGCAAGAAAAAAAAAATACTTCACTGTGGAGATCATGAAAATCTGAGATGAAGTTTTCATGCTAGAACCTGCATTCAAGTAATCTGAAAGCAATTTCAAAATGTCTCAGTATCCTAGAATACAATTCCTGACTTAATTACATGCTGAATATCACTAATCAAAAAATGTTAATTTGGCCCTCATCCAGACTGAAAATGAAGGCTCAGTCACAGCTCTGTAAAAAGTGTTTGACGGTATTCTGCTCACTTAAGAAATGTGATCAAATGAATGAGAAGACAAAATTAAATTGAGATAGTAGAATAAAAACTAAGAGTTGTATAAAATATTCAGTGAATGATATAGAAAAGCCTAATGCCACATTTGATACAGAAGACCCCTTTTTACTTTTGAAAACAGGCAGCTCTATTTTAAGGAGAAGTTAGATGCAACTCTAAAACATTAGAAAACTAGGTTTAGCCAAAGGAGAAGTACAGAAATAGAGAAAATACAAAGTAAGAGTTAAGAATTGCAGAAAGCCAGATGATGGGGGGGAGGGGGAACAACCAACCAAACTAACAAAAAATTCTAAGGCTGGAAGGTTTTGGTTAAATGGGTATTGTCTGATTATGGTATTGGATTGAATTCATGTACTTGAAATAGTGAAGCTAGCCTGTTATGTTATATTGAACTGGAATAGATGTGTGCAATTACCAAAACTCAGCTGAGGATGCACTAAATTAAAAATCTGTATCACCCTTGTTATTGATGGTGCAGTTAACAATACATGGAATGTAAATACATTAAGAGAAGGATACGTAAAAACAATGTATGGTAAGTAACTGAATGAACATAACAAATACTATGAAAAATGGAAAGGCTTTCCAATAACCGACCTAATTTTCAAAGATTTATTTCTCAAGAGTGCCTTAAGAAGTTCTTCAAATTTCTCATTTTATTAGTTCTTTTTTTTTTCAGAAAAGTAAATATTTTTTTTCAAGAAATCAAAAGAAAATGAAAACTTTTTCCAAGTGTTATGACTCAGTTTCAGAGTTTTCATCTTTATTTCAGTCCATGCAAAATAATGGAATGATTGAGAAAAGGCTTGAATAATGAAGAACTGAAATTAGGAAGTACAATTAATGACTCCTGAAAAGGCTTGATGGACGGTAGAGCTTGCCAGGTTGGCTTGGTATAATTTGTAGTGTGACTTAGATTGGCTGATACAGGCAATGGTGTTTCATGTGATGGATTCCTGTAAGCACTTGTTTAAGATTTTGTTTGAGAAAATGGAAGGATGCTAAGTCCTATCGCGGACCTTGAATTACAAAGTGAATTCATAAGTAAGTTAGTAGTTTTAGCAGTATTTGGGCTAGTAATAGGTTTTTCAGACTATTATTTGGAATACTTTTCTCAGTAACCAGGAAAAAACCATAAAACAATTAAAAATTATAGTGCAGTGATAGAGGTATGTGGGGGAAGGATGAATAATGATTACAAAATTATACTGGTGCTGATCCATAGTTGAATGTATACTGCTAGGGGGGTGTTATGGCCAAAGGATAATGTATTTTTAGGTGTTGAATCAGAAAATCTAAATTAGAGATTTCATTTTTACTGCATTTGTCATTTTTATAATCTAAGTAGAACAGCGTTCAGTTTTGGAGTCAACAGCTGTCCTGGTTTCAGCTGGGATAGTTATTTTCCTTCCTAGTAGCTGGTGTAGCACTGTGTGTTGGATTTAGGATGAGGATAACGTTGATAACACGGGGATGGTTCAGTTGTTGCTGAGCAGGGCTTGCACTAGGCAAGGACTTTTCCAGCTTCCCCTGCTCTGCCGGGCGCACAAGGGGCTGGGAGGGGAGGGGGCACAGCGGGACAGTGACCCCAGCTGGCCGAAGGGATATTCCACACCGTATGGCGTCATGCTCCGTATATAAACTGGGGGGGAGTTGGCTGGGGGCAGCTATCGCTGCTCAGGGACAGGCTGGGATCAGTCGGCGGGTGGTGAGCAAGTGCATCATGCATCACTTGGTTTGTATATTATTAGTAGCAATGCTGCTACTACTTCTACAGTTTTACTTTATTTTATTTCAATTATTGAACTGTCTTTATCTCAACCCATGAGGTTTTTCACTTCTACCCTTCCGATTCTCTCTCGCGTCCCACCAGGGGGGAGTGAGCGAGCTGCTGCGTGGGGCTGAGTTGCTGGCTGGGGCTAAACCACGACAGCTCAAAAAAGATGCCAATAAATTGGGGCAGGTTCATAAAGCCGTGACAGCAACTGAAAACATGCCTTATGGTGAAAGCTAAAAAGTATTCCATGATGAGTGTCATCAGAAAGAACATTAAGGATTGACTTGACTAGTACATAAGCATTTCCAGAGAAAACGTATACAAAAATATGCAGTGCCTGGGATTTAGTGTTACCCAGATTTTTTGCTTTACTCTACATTGGCATTTTCGACACAAAGAGTAATTAGCCATCACAGAAACTACCAGGCATTCCTCTTTTTTTTTTTTTTTCTCCCATCCCTGGAGATTTTAAAATTAGAACTGGATTAATTTTTTTCCAGAAGACATGCTAGTGCAAAGGTTGGGCATACTGGGACCTATACAGTGCAAAAGACTGTGCTAGAGGACCACGGTGCCACGTATAGTCCTATTTTGAAGCAACTTGAAAAGGATATTCTGCTAATAATATTCTTGAGGAAATTGGCAAGAAAGAATAATGTTGTTCCAGTGCTCAGTTAATAAAGTACAACGAACCTTCGTCTGTACCTCTGCGTGCTCTGTAGAATGGCTGGGCACCTGGAGAAGCGGGAGAGGCGTGAGGCCCGATTCTCCCATGCTGTGCTCCTCTTGTTAGAACATGCTGCGTAGTGTTGTTTCTTGTGATTCTTGTTGAAGCTGTCCGTTGCCCAAAGAGAGTGGGTGTCTGGCGGCGGCATCACCCTCTCTTTCTCCAGACACCGCCTGTGGCAGCGTGGAGCAAGGAGCACCCGATGAAGCTGTGCTGAGGTCATGAAGGCTCGCCGGTGCAGTGGCACGCGTAGTTGAGCACTCTGCCCTTCATCGCAGAACACATGCATTTCCGTGAGTGTTATGGCGGGCTTAGCTGGATCAGGTTCAGTGTGGTGGGACTTCTCATGCAGGTGGATCTTGAGCTGATTCTGAAGCCTGTTAGCAGTACACGTGGTCTTTCTGAAGATTAAGGAAATTTCTGGTACTGTTCTGGAAACGTCCTGATGCTTTTCTTCCACCCAAGATTGGCCATATTTCCTGGGACAGATTTTCTTTTGGTGCTCATCTGAGGCCTATAAAAGTAAAATGATGTACTAATCCTATGGGAATTCACAGAGCTGTTTACTTGGAATATTCTAGTTTGCAATTAAATCTCACTCAAATTATTTATTAAGCAGGTTTCCATCCCTCTCACTCATATGTTGCAGGAAAAGGAAGACACAAATCCGGATCCTTTGAATAAATTTACAGTTTTTTCCAATAAGTCAATGACATGATGCAGATTTAAACTGTCTGCACTTGCTGTCTGTAAGGATGGAAAATGTCTGAAAATCACCTCCAAGACAGTTTAAAAAGAGTCTTGTGCAACACCAAACCTCCCAGATTTGTTGATGTAGGAAATTTTTCTACTTGTATATAGGCAAGAGTTTGGGGTTTTTTCTTTCCAACCAGTAGTTGCAGTTAGACTGTTAGAATTTGCCATGGTAGCATTTGGAGTATTCTAGGAGAGTGGCTTTTCTCTTGTGAAATTTTATACTTGTGAATCATTAAGGAGAAGCAAACAAACCTTTCTTTGTGCTGTAAGGTAATCTTTTAGGTAAGGACTTACAAGAATATGGTAATAGAAGTGGTAAAACCTCTCCTACGTTAAAAAGCTCTTGATTTCCACAATAGAAATTTTAACTGCTTTTATGGTAACTTGCATGTTATGGCAACTCTGCCCTTGATAGAATTCCATGTGTATTCATATACCAGATACCTGAAGGAAACTTACTGGTGTATGTGGCACTTTATGCTAGCAACCTGCTGAGGATCATTTGCGTTTTAGTCCAACTGCCCTGGGGATCAGTGAGCTGATATAATACTACAACACCTGTGTGCTGAGTCAAATTAGCAGGATTCACAGAATCATAGACTCCTTTAGGTTGGAAAAGACCTTTAAGATCGTCAAGTCCAACTGTTAACCCAGCACTGCCAAGTCCCCCACTAAGCCATGTCCCTGAGCGCCGTGTCTGCAAGTCTTTTAAATACCTCCGGGACGGTGACTTCCCCACTCCCCTGGGCAGCCTGCTCCAGTGCCTGACAACCATTTCAGTGAAGGCATTTCTCCTACTATCCAGTCCTCTCCTGGCGCAGCTGGATGCCATTTGCACTTGTCCTATCGCTTCCTATATCCTATTCCTATTCCTCTTCTCCAGGCTGAGCCCCCCCAGTTCCCTCAGCCGCCCCCCAGCACACTTGTGCTCCAGACCCTGCCCCAGCCCCGCTGCCCTTCTCTGGACACGCTCCAGCCCCTCCATGTCCTTCTTGTCCCGAGGGGCCCAAACCTGACCCCAGGATTCGCGGGGCGGCCTCACCAGTGCCGAGCACAGGGGCACCATCCCTGCCTGGCTCCTGTGGCCACACCACCCCTGACACAAGCCAGGGTGCTGCTGGCCCCCTTGGCCACCTGGGCACGCTGCTGGCTCATGCTCAGCCGCTGTCAGCCAGCACCCCCAGGCCCTTCTCCGCGGGGCAGCTTTCCAGCCACTCTTCCCCAGCCTGTGGCGGTGCCTGGGGTTGTTTCTAAATTGTGATGTTTCTAAAACTATCAAATTATAGAAACTTTGCATACCTGAAACTTTTTGTTTCAAAAGTTGTACTTACAAAACCTTTTAAAAACCACTCCACTCAGGAGACAGGCAATTATAGTATTTTATCATTATTAATATTGAGTAAATTGAAGAAAATATCTTCAAAATAGAGGATGCTACAGCTTCTGTTGTTAGGATATGTCACAGTTGATTTTTCTCATTAGAGGGGTACATGACAAATTGATACAAAGCATAAATTCGATTGACTCATAAGTAGCTAATATTTTTAATTGTTTAGTATTACGGAAATGCTGCTGTTGGAGGAAAAAAACATCAGACCCTACTTAAACTGAAAATAACACTCCTGTCACCTAGAAGTGTTTTTAATGTATAGTGCTGAAAGCTCAAGTATTCCTTTTTTGATGACGTGCTTTACTCTAATGTGATTTCATGATGAAAGTTATTGGCTACATTTAGTAATATGTATTTTCCATAACTACTCTTGTTCTGGCAGGAAATTCCATGCTCTTTACAGGTTTTCCTTTTCTTCATCTATTAAAGACTGGCTAATCCACAGATTTCAAAGGATGAAAATCCCAACGAATCAACCAACCAACCAACACCCGCCTGCTGGATGAGGCCTCCAGTGGTTGACAAACATCAGAGGTATTTTTGTGGATCACATGGGGTTCTGACTTAAGTTTTCCTTTGTTGCCTGATTGATCGGCAGACCAGCTATGCAGCAGGGCTGAACCGCCACGCTGTGGCACTTTGCGATGGTCCCTGCGATTGGGCACTCTCGGAGCTGCATGCAGTTCTTGTGGTTCAGCAATGTGCTGGAGGTGACTTTCTTTATGTGTAAATATGGTGGAAGGCGTGAAGCGGTGAAGAACTGTAGAAAATAGATGCAGAAAATATGAAGTCAGTTGTTGAAACTGCTTAAAAAAGGCCTTTAGGCTGGCATTTGTGAAGCACGTTTCTGAAGTGAAGGAAGCGTGCAGGATGGGTTCCTCACAGTGCTGCCCATCATCAAGGGGCTCACTTGCGATTTAGTCAGTCCGTTGGTTTGGAGAGTGTAGAAGCAGTTCGTGCCATGGTCAGTGTGAGGCTCCATCTAAATATAAATGGATCTGATATAAATGATGCTTTATTTTGTTTTGGTCTTACAGAAATCTGCACTGGAGGTAATATCGCTATAAAAACATTTAAAGATACAGTAAAGGTGATTGGATCCAGTTTTTCTGCTAAAGCTAGAGCATAATCACAAAATAGGTCAGGATTTTAGTACAATAAAACACTTCCTCAGAAGAAACGGAGGAATCTGTTTTGCAGCTCAGTAGGTTCTTTGTGCATAAGTAGCAATGTCCAGTGCAGGCTGGCATCAGCACCTTTCCCTTCAGTCTGCAGCCTTCCCGTTACAAAGGAAACAAGCCACAGATAATGCAGGTGAATGCTCCAAGTTTGGACCTACTTTGTGACAGTTTGGTTTCCCCATAACATTGTGGTGGTTGTACATATGTATAGTTGCGTGCGATTTCTTACTGTGTTCCACCTCATGGAATACCATGATATTGGCATGGTATTGGAGGAGAAACTAGAATGTTATTTTACAGTTAAATTAACACTTGTGTGGTCCTTTTTCTTTTAATGAAAGACACTGTTGCCTTTTAAAGCCTTTTTAGTTTGTTGTACATCTCATAAGTATTCTGATCAAATTTAATTTTGAAATATAATTTAAGCTGAAATGCTCTATATTTTTCCCTCATAAGTAGGAATGGATAGTGGCACTTCTTATCTGTGGTATGCTCTCTTGTGTTGTGCTGGTGTAAGTATTGATTTCAGAGTATAGTAGCAGTATGAGTCTTTTTGATGTCTAGTCTCAAGAAGGGCAGAATGGGAAACAAAGGTGCTTGCCAAGCATTGCAAAGAAAGAAAGAACAAGCAGTTACTGTGAGAACAGCTTCTGCACAATCCTGCCATTATCAGAAGAGAGAATAAAGACCTGTGCCAGAGTCTTCCTTCTGGCAAAGACAGGGCCAATGCTGCCCGTGTAGCTCTTATGTTCTCGCTGTCGTCCTTGTACCTCTCTCCACTGACTGAATTGTCTAAAATAGGCATGAGTCAGATGACAGAATTTCTAGGGTAAAAAAGAGTAGATGATGAACATCTTTCCTGTGGCTTAGCATTCTCTCTTGTGCTGGTTCAGAGTCTAGGTGTATTGGTATGGAAATAGAGGAAACTCTGGTCTTTCCTCCTTTGGTTGGCTTCTTCATTTAGAAGCTCATCCAAAACCCACTGACTTTGTTGGGAGTCTTTTATGCTTTGTTGCCAGCTGTGAAGCTATTCCATAGGTGTAGCAAAAATATTGTGTGTCGTATTGATAAAACCAGTGATATTTTCCATACTCTGTATTAACTTGATGTTTACTTCAGTCTGAAGATACTGTTCACCTTCTTTGTGAGGGAGAAAAAGAAAGTTCAAATCAGCTTTAACACCAACTTTCAGGTAGTTCTATTTTTACTTTCCTTGCTGTGCTTTACGTATTTACCCACTGTATTGCACTGAATCGCCAAAACCATCACCCCTGCTTTTTTTTTTTTTTAAGGGAGAGTAATGTCTGGCAAGAGAAAGTGGGAAGATGCTTCTGTAAATATCCATTTTGATTTCAAATCCTAACCTTTCAGCAGGTTAGAAGGAAATGGAAAAATCAGATACAACTTTCTGAACAGAATGCATGTTAAAGTTGTATTTGTTAAAATGCTGCAAAGAATTTCTATCGGTTTCTTTGCTCTTAACAAAAACACTTCACGGTTACTGCATGACCTTGTACCTACGAAAGTGAACACTGATTAAACTATAGAAGAGAAATAAGATTTCTCTTTCTAAAGGATGCTATAACACTGTCTGGTTTAAAATTATGTTTGTAAACTATACTTTAACCACATACGCGTACTTACTTCTTTTTTGCCCATAAAGTACTAATTTTGTACTTTAATGTTAATTTTGAATAGTATTAAATAAACTGGCATATTTCACTACATGTGGATTAAACTGACTTTAACTCTTTTACAGATAAATACAAAGGCAGTGACCTGTTACAGGTAGAACAGTGTGTGAAATAATAGTGTGAGAAATGTTCTGATTAATTAGCCTTTCCCGAATATCTAAACCCCAAATATACATACACTTCTTTTTCAAAGGAAGAATTAAAACATCAGTGGTATGCTGCCATAAGCGTAAAAGAGTCTTCCCCTTTCTGTGCGGCCTAATGCTGCAGTCGGGACCGGCTCCTGCCCTGGAGCAATCCGTCATGTTGATTTACAAGTGTTGCTACCGTCTGTATCCGTGCTAATAGGAAGCTCATGGCATCTGTCCTTGTGCTGAAGGCAAGCCAGCAGCATAAACCACATGATTACTAGATGATGTACAATCAGTGGATAAAGGAGGGGAAGGTAGGGCAAGATTCTGGACAATTTCTGGATCTTAGTCAACGAGCTGGAATTGCTGGATTCTTGTTTCCTAAAAATGTCTCTCATCTCCTGGGTGAGGCTATGTAATTCCTTAATGCTCAGCCTCATCAGTGCATTGCATGTTCTTGACTGCATCACAAACCAAACAGGAAAATTTCAGCTGGGTGGTTGTTTCTTTCCTCCCACTATGTGTGTGTCTGCGTTCCACGTGGGCCCAGCTAACGCTGCCGTAGTCAGCTCTAGCCTCTTCGCTAATCACTGTGAGGATGGACAAGAGATGTTGTGCAGACTTCTCCTTTGAATCCTCTCCTATTCTACTTCCTACTGGTTTAATGACTGGAGAACTTTATTTCTGAAATGAAGAATTTGATTTTGCCATTCCAAAGGCAAATTTTCATTCAAAAATCTTTTTCAAATAGCTCTTCTCTTGCTCCCCTTGTGGATTTTTTCCTCCTAAATTCAAGATCTTAGTGTCTTTCATGTGAATGGGAAGCTGCGTTTTACTTCTGTCCATCTTCTGTCATTTCTCCACCTTTATCTCCATAAAAGCCTGTAATTTTTAAGTTGGAGCATGTTTGGGTTTTTCAGTTGAAGGTCTGTTCGGAAGAGACTTTTGCAAAGACCACTGTGCAAAATGCAAACCAACATTTTAGAGGACCTTATTTTAAGTTTCTTTTAAGGGATCAAGTCCATTAATCACTTTGGATTCTGGATGATACCTAGTTGGTACAACGAGAGCAGAGGCTGCTAAGAATATTAGACCCTAAAGTGAGAGCGTCATCGTTCAAAGTTCTTCCAAAACCGGCCCTGATGCAGCAAGTCCCTTTGGTAAATAAATGGCAGGATTAAAATATGATTAATTCTTCTTTGTGTAATCCACATTTACAGAAAGAAGTCAGTCCTTTTGCTACCTTTTGGAGAACTGGAAACTGTGAGAGCTTGGTACTCGAGGATATGCCTGGACGAGTGTAAGGCCTCCAAGAATTGTTCAGTATCCTAATGACCACTCGGCCAAGAAAGTGGTGTTCTATTTTAGGCATTTCTTGTGTAGACAGGCACACCTGGGACCCGATATTTTGGGTGATTGCCAGTGTCACCTGATTTCTGTAGCTGGAGTTTAAGTGATGTGTTTTGAGTGATCTTTGAGTGTTTTGATGCAACTCGATCATTTTAAATGTCTGTTTCTCCCACTAGGATGTAAAGGGGGATGGTCTTAAGGACATCTGATGGGTTAGTAGAATTCATAAGCTCTTACTGTTCCTAGGGGCAGTGGTGAACTACTGAGGATTACAGCCCATGGGTTTGCCTTTTCCAAGTAGCATTGTTTGGTGGTTAGGGTTTGGGGCATCCTCCCCCGCAGCGTTCGTGATCAGGAAGAAATGATGCAAGTAGGATAACATCTGGCAGTACCGATAGCAAAAAGCCTGGGATAAATGTGACTGACCATGCCACAGAGATTTCTTAATAATGTATGCCATGGCTGTGCTGTATTTGGTAAAAACCTAAGCAATTTCATACAGCTGACAGCTTGTTTAATCTAGATTCCCTTTTTCTGGGAATTAATTTGTGAAGTCCCATGATGAGGAAATGTCTTGTTTTGCAGAGACCAGTCTGCTCAAAATATCTGCAACTCCTATAGCAACAGGACGGAAACTTCAGGAGATGAGTTCTTTTCAATTTCAGCTATAAATTGGATTTACTCATTGAAGTTGCAGGTGTTATGTTCTGTTACAGAACCTGTGTTTTGGATTTCTGCCCAACAGCCAGGGAGAACTTAATTCCTTACGATGTAAACAAGTAAACCTAAATACAGCAAAGTTTTTTGGGGAAAGTAGATGTTTGTCTGCCCTCTATTTAGTAATCTGTCTTGTTAGCTCAACTTCCTTGAAAATTCTGAGAACAGTTAATTTTACGGTAGGAATCAGCTAAGGCATATGTGTATTCCTCATGTAGTATTTTGAAAACATGGCTAGAAATAGTACAATTAAAATCAGACACAGGAGCTCAGCAAGCCATTCATTATAGTTTAAGAAATACTTTCAGTACACTGCTGAAGGCCAGGATGTTTAGTAAGATTACATTGCAGCTGTATAACTCACTTTTCTAATGAAGCTGAGAAATCTCAAGCTGCAAGCAAAGATTGAAGTTAAAGCATTTGAACATTTTTCTTTTGGTTCATATTGAAATACTTTGGATGTTTTTTAAGGAAATCATGTGGATCTTTTTAATTTAAAAACCCAATCATTTCAGTTTGCTTTTCCATTACAAGTTTCAGAACTAAAACAAATCTTGAATTTTTCTCATGAATTAAATCATACTTGCTAACCTTCCTTGTGTTTCAGCCTTCCATATTTGGCTAAAACCATGTAGAGATGAGTGAAGGTAATCTGTCGTCTGTCAGATGCTGCCTGACATCTGTCAGATGCTATTTACTAATTTTGGCAGGATAATGTATTAAAGGGGTGTAGTTAACATTGAGGTACAGGGCATACATATAAGAAGACTAGAGATGATACATGACTCCATGACTCCAACTGGATTGAATGGCACAAGAAAATTAAGCATCTTACCTCTGAACTCTCTCCTCCAATGCTGCAAATAAAAGAAGAGGCTGGAATTGTTCTGGGCTTTTGGAAATATTCCCAAGGCTCAGGCTGTCTGAAAGTTAGGAAAAGATTGCTGCAAGTAACAGTCTTAGGTAAAAATGGGTACTGCAGTAAGGTATCATCAACAGCTACTGGGATCTGGAACGTTAGAATCATTATTAGAATCCTAATTAATTTATCCTTATATCATTTGTGATCTAGGAAGAAGCTTGAAAACATGCTTGAGCATCTCTGACATGTCATTTAGTTTAGTTTGCTAAGAGGAGGAAAGATGCTTTTGGATGAAAAACATGTGCTTATTAGATGCGAGTATTTTTAGGAACCCGAGGACTAAATGTGAATGTGACTTGTACTGTGTTGGTTTTTTTTTTAAGAATAGCTACTTATCTGATAAAAAAAAGAAAAAAGGTTCATTGTCATATGTCTTGTAATTTTATATTTCATTATCATATTTAAATAATTGGTGACAAAAAATATAACAATTTAGATCTCTCTATAATATTGCTTTGGATAACAATAAATAAAGTAACTATTTTCCTCACGCTTTTATTTATTATATCTTCCTACTGACAAATTGCTCCTTATTACACAATATCTGGAATCTGCAAAGCGTCAAAAATGCATGAAAAGATGTATGAATAAATCAGCCGGCTTACTTGATCACTCTTAGACTTTGATTCAAGCGGCTGGCATTACGGCAGATCTTCTGGGGTCAGAACATGCAAAAAAAAAACCCCAAAACCAAACCACCTACACTGCTGATTGCAGATCTACCTTGTCTGAGTGCCTGTGTTCTGCTGCTTAATGCTTCAAACCCAACAGCTCCACCTACCTCGCGTCTCTTAAAGCCATGTTCTGTTGCTAAATGACAATTTTTGAAGAGTGCGATTTAGCTTAAGAGGATAATGTGTGGTTGGTGTCCGAGGAACTTGAATACCCTACTCACTGAAAGCTTTTTTCAAAGAAAGAACGTGAGAATATCAGTTCTAAAATTTGTCTTTTGAAAGTCTATAAAGAATTGGGTTTTTTTTCTGATTTAAATAAAAGGCATATGTGGCAAAGTGGATATTTGCTATACTTAAGAAGAGATTTGTACCTCAAAACATTTTATGTAGATGCTTGCAAAGATGTCTTAGAGGTGTTGGTTATTTATGGCCATATTTTTAAAACTGCGTGGGAGTAGGGCGATATGTTTCCACAGGCACCTGTGAAAGCCCCAGGCAGAAGTCCCGATTCTTGGCTTACACCAAGCGCAGTGGTGGTGGCATCAGCAGCGCCACGTGGGACATCACTCGGTACAGGGTTTGGGCTTTTGCTGAGAGGGAACTTGGGAAATATTTTGCTGAAGCTGCAAATATTTTTCATAGTAGGTATTCACAGGATAACTTAAGAGTAACAAGTAATAGAAGAGATCTTGTTTTCTGAAGGTAGTGCTCTCGTGGCAAGAGCAGAGAGTTGAAACTTTTGGGTTTGTTTTTTTTTAATTTGGTGCATGAAAGGGCATGTGAAGACAGGAGAATCCATAAATAATGCTAAGGTCCTAGGCAGCATGCCATCCTGACAGCATATTTTATAAACAACCATAAATAACACTCACTGCAGCATATCAGAGACAATTATACCATGCCATCAGCACCATTGTTCTGATTTACTGAGGCCTTTGAAGAAAAGAAATACTCACCTGTCAGGCCAAACTGCAAAGCTCTAATACGGTTGATATTTTTTCCTATGGGTTCATTATGTTTGGCTCTTGTTTTCTGTTATTAGCTGCCTGTTTGGTGTTTCAAAACAGTCAAGAGAAAACTTAGATCATTTTTATATTTTTTTTTAATCAAAATGCCTGGATGGCTGAAACACAGTATAGGTGCAAATCCTGTAATACTGCTAAATAAGAATAATGCTCTTATGGGAAGAGTCTGACTGTTTTTCTTCTGGCTCTTCTGAGTAAAATCCTTTTGTTTTGGAAGTGTCTCAAGGAGCAGAGTGTCTCAAACAACGCAGGATTAGAAGGATAATGGGAGCATGGCGGGGCCTGAGGACAGGATTCCCAAGAAAAGGTTACGAGGTGCGTGTTTCTGTGATGCACTACGGGGAGGCTTGGGGGTCTTTCTAGAGGAGAGGTGATGTGATACGACGAATAGCGCAGTAGATTGGCTGGTAGATTCTGCAGCAACAGATGCCAAACAGCTTCTCTGGCAAAGGGTGACCCTGGGAAAGTTTTCGAATAAGGGTTGGTTTATACAGGGGACAAATTCCTATTGGAAATTAGTAGAAATGAGAGCAAACAACAGTCTTGGGAACCTTAACATTTTTCAGCCGTAAATAGAAATGTCTAGCCCTGTTAGCTTGGATATCTAGTACTTTGAGACCCACCGATCCTGTATAATTTTTTAGCGGGAAAAGTGGGAGGAAGTTCTGAGGTATTTTCATGTGTGAAGAGGTCAAACAAAAGTTAGAAGTTACATATGATATGGTGAGCCAACGGCTGATGTTCACGCTCTCTTTTTTTCTAGTGTTAGGGAAACGTAGGCTTGAATTTGTTGGTGCAGCAAGGTGACGTAGGTGCTAGAACAGCATATCCTTGAGAACCTAGGCCTGAGCCTGTGAATACCCACCCAGGGTTTTGCCTCGGTGGGTGCTGAAGGCCTTAAGGCCATTCAGTCTGGTGCTGTGTGTTGATTTTTTTTTTGTTTCGGTTTGTATTTGGGTTCTTTTGTGGGGTCTTTTTTTCTTGTTGTTTTGGTTTTTTTTTTTGTTAAAATTACCTCTCATGTCTGGATGAATCACAACTACAGAGTAGGTATAGCCTTGGAAATTTAAGAGGTCAGAGTTCTTAACCACTTCCTTATTAAGCATCCTACAGCGCTTCTTAACGAGAGAAAGCTTGACCTGATAGCCCGGCCAGAACGCAAGTTAAACAATTCGTTTGGTCTACTTCCAGTTCCGCAGGCTGATGTAGCCTTTGGCCAATGTTTTGAAAAGCTCATTAATGTCATACATAATTTAAAAAACTCTATTTCTCAGGTGAATTGATTGTATTCTGTAGTTCACAAAGCTTTTGAAGAAGGGTTTTGGAAAACTGAAGAGTATTATCTAGTGCCACTGTATTTCAAAGCTGATGCTGTTGTTCTGGAGTAAAAAAAGAAGCAGCATTATTTAGCTAGCCCGCAGCATGCAAAACCTAGAAAGCAGATTTTCATGATTTACGGACACTTTTGACAAAACAAGATGATCTCCTGTTTTGCAGGAAGCGTTTGTCAGTAAGAAGTGTAATTCAGCAAATTAATGCAAATAGATATTAGACAGTAGCCATCTGGAGTAGAAGCACTATTGCATGGAAAGTTTCAAAAGATTAATTTTGTGTGTAATGGACAGCTGGATACTCTGACCTGCCTGGCTTGTACTAAAGTGCCCACGTTTTCTGAAGTTTGAGCTTTCTTGTAAACGTAAACCAATTATTTCACTTTGTAAATCAGTAGTCATAAAACATTTCCTTGCAAATAGTTTATCACTTGCCAAATGTGTTGGGGGTTTTTCCTATTTACTTTATACACATTTCAGATTTTCCCAGTCCCATTAAAATATTTGGGGTGTAGGCTGATTAGAATAAAGAGCTACTAAAAACACTAGTTGAGGAATGATGGTGCTGGGAGTCAGTTTGACCAATGAAACGGGACAGATTCACGTACCTTGATAAAGCGGAAGCCTAGATAATTCCCAAGGTGCACTTTGGGCTTGTTCTTTTACATTCTTCTGTGGTTACAGAAGAAACCCATCGGTTCTGCTAAGCAAAAGGCTTGGCTCTTTCTTGCCTTTGCAGGCTGTTCGTTTACAAAACAGACCAATATAAAGTGCCAATATGCAGGTTTGGGGGTTTTGGTTGGTTTTTGGTTTGTTTGTTTGTTTTTTTTGAAAACTCACAGGATTTATGATTAAAGAGCTTGTGCCATGCTTTTTCATTCTGCATGCTGCTGTGTGCACTAGAATGTCAGCTTCCAATTGTGCAAGATATTCCCACAGGATTTTCCCAGTATACAAGCGTTGAATCTTTTATAAGACTCTTCTAGCAGATGGCTTCTGTGTAGTGCATATTCATTATTATTTCTATGAACACAAACATTTAATCACTTATCCCTGAAACAAATCCAGAGTTCTATACCACTTTCTTTTGAAGCTTCTAATTTAAGGAGGCTTTTAACAACTTCTTACTTCCCCAATGGCTCCTTGTCTGTTGAAGTCCAGGAGCTGACCTTTTATTGACATAAAATCCCATCCAGACGTAACTCAGCTGACAAACCGTTGTCAGAAGTAACTGAATCGAATCCAGCCCCTCACTGGACTTACATCTAGGTAAATAATTTGGATTGGGTAGGTCCAGACTCACTAGTTCAAACATCATAAAATGCTAAAAACATTTTTAGGCAGACAGTTGTCAATCTCTGTAGAATCTCAAAGTCCAAATCTGAAACCCATACTGCTAAAAATTATTTAATAGTTATTAAAATTAATACTAGGAAACCTTAGGAGAAAGTTGTGATTTTGTAGATACTAAAAAGAAACTCTCTTTCTTACATCCTCCCAATATATATTTTTTTCCTTTCCATGATTATGGCATATAGTTCAGGGAAAAATTATTCTAAAACCAATCTCTTTTTGTTATACTGATGTGAATGATGTTCTAGTGAAAATTATGTGTTAAGGTATGGTGTTGCCTAGCAAAAATATCAGAACTGCCTGTGGGAATTGCAAATCATTGAAGAAATTTATTGTAATTTTTTTGACAGATGAATTCCAGAGAAGAGAAGAAATATTAAAGAGGGAAAAAGGAGAATCAAGTGTCTGTCTTCATATAGCACTGTATTCTGGCTCAGGCATTTTCTTGGAACCAGGGTTATTTGGCTGATGTTTAATGAGTGGTTAAAAAAAACAGGTTGCAATTCCAAATCAATGCTAGTTTACAACAACGCCTGGAAACTAGTAATTGCCTCCATTCTATAACTGAAAATATAAGGAGTGCTTTGCAGATTAGTATGACTCTGACTCTTGTTAAGTGCCGTAACTGCTTGCGGCAAGCACCAAACCTCTGCTCTGGCTGTGAAACGGGATACAAAATACCAAGGCGAGTACATGCTGGGGCGCAGATTCCGTACACAGAGGCAGAAACTCAGACCCCAGGGAGCGTGGCCGTGCTGGAGGGGGCATTTGGCGTGTGGATGTAGCTGGGTTAGTTTGTGGCTGGCAGCAGCTCAGGTAATCCTTTGCTGCTTCTCTTCATCATGGACGTAGCCAGGCATCAGAGTTAGGTTTTTGGTCACAGTTCCATTTGTAATGATTTGGGCTCGGCTCATTGACTTTGCATCATAGGAGCGTTTACGTATCCAGAACAACCGAGACCCTGAAACGTCAACCCTGTACTGGCTGTGCTGGTGCAGGAATTTACATTTATTTCATTCAGAGATTTGCTATTGGAGTCTTGTCTTCAGTAGTTCTGCACCATTTTAACCTCCGCTGTGAGTCTGGCTCACTTGAATGACTATAATGGAGAAGTCTAGTTCAGTAGGTTTTGAATTTAAGAGGGGAAAAAAACCCAAAGCACTATCCAGAAAGTTGTTCAGGGAACATGGCTGACCTCTGGTTATTATTTATTGATAACAGGGAAGTTCAGGACTGAAAATATTTCAAACTCCAGATAGCCAATCACCTGGTTGGTTAAAGACAGATAATACATACAGACGACGTACTCTCCCCCACGGAAAGCAGGGTTCAGGGGCACCTCTGACGTCTGGTGATAACATACAGAGGAGTAGAAGTTGTGTGGTTCCCGCCCCCCACCCCATATTTCAGCCTTAATGTTTTAAATTTAACAGCATCGTCTTTTTAGTGTTGTACTGATGTCTGCAATATAGCACAATCTCAGGATGACTTTTGCGTGATTTTGGGTGCAATTTAGGTTAGATAAATAAATGAAGCTGTACTTCAAAATACTTAAATATAGTATTTTGTAATGTTAATATTCGTATACTAATGGTTAAGCAGAAGATATAGTTCTGGTTATTATAAGCATGTGCATTACTGGCAATATTATTAGAGCCATTAAACTCTGGTAAAATGGAATAAATTAAATTAAAGTGTTTGTTTAGTTTTCCTTGTGTGCTGAAATTCCGAATTTAGCATATTTTAAAACCTTTTTAAATTTTGTTGCTGTTAATATTACTGAAGTTGAAGAAGTGTAAATGTCAGATTATACTCATTTACCCTTGCTAATAAACCCTAAATGTATTCATATTATGGCAGGGATGCAATAACTGTATATGCTAGTAGCAGTTTTTCCTTACTTACTCTCATTTCTTTTTGCTTATAAAGATTCAAGAGGGTCTTGCCCCAGATGTCTTTGTTCAACATATTTTATTTATGATGGATCTTTTCCGTATTCAAAACTGGATGCAGACTTCGTAAAATACTGTATGGTTATTTCATCCCAAGAAATAGGATAAGAAAAATTTGAGAAAGATTTTTCTTTTAAACCTGTATTTTTGCAAACCAAAATGCTGAGTAGACTAGTGCTAGTATGGTACTTACAGAATTGTATTTAATGTCAATCTGTTAAAGTTTATTTCTGCTTTTCAGCTACTTTTCTTTTGCTTAATAATAGCATGAATAGAGTTTGATATTGTGCTGCTTTTGCCTGGGGCAGAGTTAATTTTCTCCACAGCAGCCGGCACGGGGCTCTGGTTTGGATTTGTGCTGGAAGCAGGGTTGATACCCCAGGGACGGTTTCGCTCCGGCTGGGCAGGGCTTGCACAGAGCCAGGGCCTTTCCTGCTCCTCACCCACCCCACCAGCGAGGGGCTGGGGGCACAAGGGGCTGGGGGGGACAGGGCCGGGGCAGCGGCCCCGGCTGGCCCCAGGGATGTCCCACACCACCCGGCGCCATGCTCAGCACACAGAGCCGGGGGAGGAGGAGGAAGGGGGGACATTGGGAGCGATGGCGTTTGCCTTCCCCAGTCCCCGTTAGGCGTGATGGAGCCCTGCTGCCCTGGGGGTGGGCGAGCACCCGCCTGCCCGTGGGGAGGAGGGAAGGGATGCCGGGGTTTGCTGTGCTGCTGTGCGCGGCTTCTGCTTTCCCTGCTAAACTGTATCTTAGCCCACAAGTCTGAGTCTTAGCCTGCTTTTACCCTTCTGATTGTCTCCCCCATCCCACTGCGGGGGAGTGAGCGAGCGGCTGGGTAGGCTGAGCTGCTGGCTGGGGTTAAGCCATGACAGATATTTTGCTAATTTTGCAAGAGTCATATACACAAGTCACGTATCAAGCTTTTTAAAATTCTCTTTTAGTGGATTAAGCATGAAGTGAAGTAGAGCGTAGGAAAGGGATTCTGTAATCCAGAACGTCCTGGGTCACATTGTTTGTTTTTACTACAGCATTGTCAGAAGATCCTATTTTTTGGAAAAATCTTGTGAGAAAGTGGGGCTGGCAAGGTGTGGCAGGGGAAAACAGAAGAGAATGGCTAAAATATACCTGAATTAGACAAATATAATCTTTTTTTTTGTTTCTGCATGTATTGGGCAATGGCACTGCACAGCAAACTTAATTTTTGTGTTAATTTTAGTCCCTTTTTAGTTTTGCTTATAGAAAAGCCCCTTCAAAGAATCAGGAGACACTTGCAGCAAGTTAGCATGTGATTTCTTACTGCCGCCCCCCCAGCTTCTTTTAGATGTTCTTATCCTGGTTTCCAGAATTCGTGGATAAACTGGGACATCAGTATTAGCTGCAGTGATGCAATGTGAGATTTGTCTCTATGGCTAAACTCCCCTGAATCTTGGAAGAAGTGCTTTTCCAATTGAGTGTCCCTTTCGTGCAGCATTTCTGCCGTTCAGAAACTTTTATATGGGTTTTCCAGGTCAATTGTCATGGCTGAAGTTAAAATCAGTGAAAAATATGTGTAAGGAATATGTTATAAGGAAAAGTAGATTCAGTTCCAGGTGTTTCTATATCTAGACAAGGATAGATGATAATAGAAGTTCCTCCTATTATTAATAATGATTACAATTAGTAGATTACCAAATACAAAGCCTATTTTTGTAACATTTTATATAAAATCTATAAATGGATGAAATTTATTGTGTTTATAAAACAATTTTTTTCAGAGCTGTAAGAAACAAAGGTGAATTGATCAAATAGTTTTAAAAAGTTTACTGTTTGAAAGTGTATTAAAAAAAAAAAAATCCTACCAGCAAGTGTAGCTCTGGAACACCAGGACTGGAAAGACTTCGTGCTGTCCCAGGGATAGTTTATAATGGTGATTAACAAATGGTGTGGAAATTCTCAATTATGTAAATATCAAAAAACTACATATGCATATGGTATTTAATCACTTTTGAATTTGATAGAAACTGTTCTTTTTATTACAAAGGGGCTGATTTGGTAATTTTGGAAATGTGTTATAATGTTTCTGAGATACGCATCTAAGGGAACGAGCTACCCGCCAAATGAAATGTTCCAAACTGTCTCTAGAGAAGCTGCCAGCAAACAGCAGCCTAATGTATGCATGATATATATGAAGGTATTAGTTTTTAAACTTCAAGCAATTTCTTAGATTAAGATTTGGCCAAATGTGATTATGGAATTGGTGTTTTCTAATCAACCTATAATCATATATGTGGAAATTAATTATGTTTTTATATTTACTTAGTGCTTAGAAATTGTTATAAAATATCTTATTGATTATGACCTGCCTCATAATAGGTGCTTATGGTTAAAGGTGTGATTTTGATTATACTGCATCCCTAAAAGTAACACGGTGGTTTGCAACAACTGCAGGAATTTTGAGCTCATCCTTACAACCTATAGTAGTAAAGTTGTCCTATAATCATAGTGATGTTGCTGATTGTGAAAATTGCGTTGCCTACCAAATTTAACCACTTACCGGGGGAGCAATGGCCATGCACGGTGATAAAGAAGCGTGCGCTTCATCAGACTGATGCAGGTTGTCATGAGGCAGACTAGACAGGAACGAGCAAGCACACCGGGAAGATACGTTGGTTGGTTTTGATCCAGAATCCTTGAGGGGTTGCAGAGTTTGCAGTGTCTTTGCTGTGCTCCTGAGCAATGGCCTGTGGTTCATGAAGAGGGGATTAGAAGCCCGGTGCTTTTGCCATTGCCGGTAGAAGGCCATGGGTTTGCATTGACCTGGAGAGCAGGGCTAGGAGCTTGGGCCGGGCTTGCATTGGCCACAGCTGGTTGGGACTTCTTTTCCTGTGTCCAGCAGCCTCGGGCCTGTGGCCTCCCACGCTGTCGCTTCGGCTCTGAGTGCCAGAGCTGGGAAAGGGCTGGCAGCCGTGGGACGTTGGTGCACCACAGCTCTGGGGGTCGGTGGGCGACAACCCACAGCCTGGTGTCAGCTGAGGCTGGGAACGGCACGTGGGCACCTGCCACGCAGCGGCTGGCATCCAGTGGAAAGGAAGCAGAAAGCAGTAAGGATGTATAAAAACTAACCTAAGCGTAAGCAAGACTTCCTCTCCCGGGGAAGAGACCTTTCTTCCTTCTCTGACTCTTCCCCCATCCTGCAAACATCATTTCCATCCTGGCAAAGACCTCAACGCACTGGTGACTCACCTAGTGGAGCACTGGGGTGGGTGGTGAGCCTGTATGGCTCTGTGTTGTTCCTCTAGCAGAATTTGAAGCAGGTTAAGTGCAGTTTAGGCAGGTCAGCAAAAGCTCTAGCTGTAACATTATGATATTGTAGACACGCCTTGATGTACCTGATTTAGTTTTTTATTCTTTGAGTATTGCCTTAAACTTATAGGAAATACTTGCAGCATAGACTGGCAGGGTGAACCTTGCATGTCTGGAAGGGGAAAAGTTCTGTTAGGATGACAGATCATAGCCTAAGTCATTCTTTAACCTGTGTATGCATTGAAAACTTTCCCTAACTCTTGAAATTTAAATTTTTGCCATTCCGGTTCATGGGGGATTAACTTTAAGTAACTGCTTGGACATACAATTCCCCGATGAGTTAAATATGCACGTGGGGTTCTTATGGCTTACAGAATGCTCTCGACAGAAGTGCCTGAGGCTTTAATGGCATGCAAGGTGCACATTATACTCTTAATTGCTATTCTGTGCTGCTGTGGACAGATGCTCCTCTATAGCTTCTGACCGAGTAAAATTTATCTTGCTAAGAAATGGCCAGGTTTTATCATTTGGTGTCCTTCCTCAGGTAGCAGTTCTGTCTCTTCCCTGAACATACATTCCTTAGAACAAATATCATGTCTATGCTACTATGTTTTAACCATTTAAGGGATGATTGTGACAGCTGACTATAGAAACATCTACTTTTGGTCTAGTATAAAAATTCAAACTTGAAGGAAAATTTAAAGTAACACATAAGGTCAGTGTAAAAATTGATTTACTGTTTGAAGAATGCATTGAAATGTTTGAGTCCGTGCTACTAGGAAGATCAGTTCTCATAACTGCCGTTTCATTAGGCGGATTTGTGCTCAAATACGAGAGAGGTCTCAAGTGAAATTTCAGGATGTTATTTAAGCACATCCTTAAAATGAGTCTTTCCCAAATAGGTCTGCTTTTCTAAATAACCTTGCATGGTATTTAATGTGGAAAGAAGGAAGGAACACTTTTTAGTATCTTGATGCTTATTTTCTGGTTTAAGATGAGACTTGAATTTTTGGGAGTCTTCCTCACTGATGGCTCAGGTCTACAAGAAAATGAAGGGTGCCACCTTCCTTTGCACTGCTGTGATTCAGAGACTTCAGTCTGTATGTGGGTATGTATTTATTTTACAGGAAATCTTTTTTTTTTTTTTCATCCTGAGCCATCATGCCACAGCCAGACACGTCCTTTCCTTTCACCTGTGACTGTGGCTGACAGTGCTCTGGAAAGCGCTGTGTGCTCTGCTCTGCTATACAGCAAGGTTGGAGCGAGGAGATGGCACTGAGATTTAAATTTGTCTCCCCTCATAAGCTGCATTGTTGTGTTTTCTCCCAGTTCTCCCCTTTTCTCATATTTTTGCAAAATGAGAGCAGATGGGTCGTTGGGATGTGTGTGTCGGGGCCCTGAGGAGCCTGGCCCGGGGCCCCCAGCGCCTTCCTGCCCCAGCACCATGGCCTCTGGTGCCTGCCTCTGCTGTGCCTGCAGTGCCATGGCCTCCTCCAGTGCCATGGCCTCCTCCAGTGCCATGGCCTCCTCCATTGCCCGCCTCCACCATGCCTGCAGCACCATGGTGTCCTCCAGTGCCTGCCTCTGCCGTGCCTGCAGCACCATGGCCTCCTCCAGTGCCTGCCTCCGCCGTGCCTGCCTCCACCATGCCCGCAGTGCCATGGCGTCCTCTGGCGCCCACCTCCACCATGCCCACAGCGCCATGGCCTCCAGCCTGACCCCTTGACACAGACCTCTCCAATGCAGCCCGGCAGCGGGGCGGCTTCCCGGGGCAGCCTCGCACTGCCCTCGCTGCTGCCTCCTCGCCGGGGCTGGGGCCGGCCGCCATCTCGGGGCCTGCCCTGCCCTGGCCCGCTGCACCGCTTGCCGCTCTGAGCGCTGAGGAGAATTGTTAAATACGGTCGTGTATTTAGTCAGAAAACGTGGTGTAGGGGAGAGCGTGGTTTGTGAAGAGATTTGCTCGGGTGCCATTTGAATATTAGCAGCTATGTTCAAGTCAGACAAATGCATTGCCAGCTAGCAATAAATGTAGTGAAACTTAAAAATATTTTCACTTACGGGCTTGTGACTGTACAACAAATATGCTAACCGAGGCCCTGGCACTCAGGGAGTGTGTTTTAGAGGGACTGATTAACGTGAGGGTAGTGTTCTTCCCGGGGGAGGAGAGAGCCGATTTATAGCTCCAGGAGCCGGCGTCAGCCGAGGAATACGTTATCTCCTTGCAGATCAGCAAAGCGTGTTATGCCGTTAGGNCCCCCCCCCCCCCCCCCCCAATTCTGAACACCTTAATTACAGGAACCTTCCCGAAACTTTTGGCATCCTGAAATTTGCTGTAGGGTAGTATGGATTTGCAGCATCCTAAATGAAATAAGTTCCAGGGTTCTGGTTTCCTAGATGAAAAATAAATTTCTCAAAGTAGTGAATCACAATTAATGAACAACCACGCGACAGTTATTGACAATCCCTTCAGAATACGGTGCGCTGCAGCAAGATACTTACTTCTTCTAATAAGGCTTAACGTGACATAAGGTTCTATCTGAAGGACCTTCTTGCTTTATTAATCTCATTATGACCACTTGAATTGCTACATCCTCTGTAATGATTAAAACATTTGACTCCCAAGTGTGATATTATAATGAGGATGGAGTTCATAAAATAAGGCATTGTATCATTCTGCAAAGGCTGTCAGCAAATGGAAATACAAATCAAACTCCTCAGTGTAATTTCCCTACTGTTACCATGGAGGAACAAACTCAACAATTTTACATACATACCTATACATGCAGGTTTCCATATCCAACTAAGAATCCTCTCATGGAAGATATGTTTTTGCATATTTAAAACTTAAAAAATATAGATGCCTTGAGCACCAATTTTAAATGGAGTGTGGTTTACTTAGGGTTATGTGAACTGCCAAGCTAAAATTGACCACTTGTAACATTGGATGCCCTCCTCTTCCCACCATGTGTATATTTTTGGGAAGGATGGGGCTGAGTGTACTAGCCAAATTCCAGTTTGACAAATTATGTATTTTCTCTTGTTCTCTGCACTTCTGTACTTGAAAATTTATAAACTGTTCTTCATTTTCTTGAATGTACCATTGCTCAGTGGGAGGATATAATTAAATACATATTCAGAAACATGTTTTCATAAAAAAACCCCTTCATCTCTTAGTCAAAAAACTAAAAAATCCTGTATGAAATTTGGAATCCATCTTGTTTGTAAGTAATAAAGCCAAACAAAAGAAAGATAGGAAATGAAATTTAATTCTGCCACTTTTTCTCTGCAGGGTTCTTGAGGGAAAGAGACTCTGCCATTCTTCAGCATGACTAGAATAAAAAAGCATAACGTGTGTTGGTCAAGCAATCCTGAGGAATGAAATGAGTTAGTAACTGGAACTGAGAATAATCATTTCACTTCAGGTCTGTGTTCTCTATTTTTTCAACTGGATGGGAGGGGTTGTGTTATTTCCCATAGAATTAGTTATTCCACCACTTTCCTGGTCTCAGATAAATTTCTGTGGGTTCAATTGCTGCCTTCAAAACCTTCAGCCTTGGCTCTACTCAGCATGATTTTCTGCTGGCAGTTCACCTGTCCCAGCACCAAAAACCCAGTGACTTCAATTAACTGCATATTCAGTTTCTTTTTTGCACTCTCCCTTTTGGTCTAATTGCCTGTCTAATGGATACAACGAATACCCCAAGCTATGTGTTGTTTCCCAGTCTTGGTGAAAGCAGGAAGGGAGCATAACAGAATAATAATAATATAATAATATAATTAGGAAAAAAAAGGTTGGTATTTGAATGCAACTTGAAAAAAATATGGAGAAACTCCAGCTTTTGAAACCTCCTGGTAAATATTCCCCAGGTGGTCAGGGAACCTGAGGGATATTTGCTTTGGGTAAAATTGATCTATAAGGGACTTTTTATAGGGCTAGAAACCTGCTGTTCTTTCAGATAGATTTAGTTCTAAATCACCTTTTTACTGCTATTTTGACTTCGAGGGAGTCAAATCTTGCTCAGACTTTTTCCTTTGCCTTGGTATTAGCAATAATTCTGCTGTTCAAAAATATTGTGGGGTGGGGTGGGGGGAGTGGCAAAGAAGTGTTTTCAAGCCCTGAATGGATAAGTGGAATCAAATTATCAGTGAGGTAGACAAACCACCATCCGTCATCTCGGCTGTAGTCTTGTGAGAGGCACTGTGTAAGAATGTTAGAAAGAACCCATCAAGACAACATTCTCTGTACTCCTGAGCATTTCATATTGTATGTATTGGAAAAGAAGGTAAAAGATGCTTTGTCTCATCCCTGCCCCTGATTACTAAGGTAAAACCACAGAACCAAAAGGATAGACTGTGAGCAACTATTACAAGAAAGCTACAAAAAATGCTGAGATATACTGAGATATTTTTTTCTGGGGGTCATTTTTACTATTAATTATTTGTTTTATAAGGTCACTTTCCTATGATGCTATTTGAGAGCATCTTATGCACTGAACTAAAAATGATTTCCTTTATTGCATGGAAAGGATTATGAGCTTTTGGAAGCTGTATGGTTTGGTAATTGCATCATTGTCGTTCAGTTGTCAAGCTAACTGAATTTTCTGCTTGGTCTAGGACTGGGTAGAATTTGTTCTCATTAGTGTTAATAAAAGAGAGCCAACAGTTGCACCAGGAGGGATCATATTCTTCTTAATGTTCTTTGAAAACATAACTGCTTCAGGTCATTGCAATACATGTGTGTGATACATAAATGCTTTATCACTGTAAATTGGGCTAAGGCTAGCTTTTTTGATTTGGGACGTTGACTCAGATGTCAACAGTGAGCCTGACTTCCATATTTCTGCATAGTTTTCATGTTGCGTTTTAATTTCATCCTTACTATTAAAGGAAGTTGTGCTTTGTCCTGTGGTACAGAAATTCATAGATGATATATAAGGCAGTCATAGTCTTGTCAAGAAGACAAGAAAGCTGGTGTTCAGGTTCTAGGGGAAAGTTTTCAGAAGGAAAGTCATGAGTAGAATAAGGGGGTCTCAGGTTCATTCTCCTGTTGTCGTTGCTTAGTAGGCTGTTCAACCTAAAGTTGCAACTGCACTGATGCAAAACTGGAGTGGTAACTTGCCTTACACCTTGTGGAGTTTGAAAAAAGCAGGGACTCTAGGCTCAAAATGATTTGCTGCTACAGTGGATTCATTTTTTTCTCAAAAAGATGATGACCATTTGACATATGTCCTGGAAGCTGATGATAACACATAGTCAGCAACCAACCTCAGGTAATTCTGAGCAATCCAAGGTGTGTTGATCCGGTTGTATGGAAATGGATATATATTAAGATTGTAAGGGTCATATTTGCTTACTTTATTGTGACTTGGTATCTTTTATCTTAAATGGTCAGATATGGTAGACAAAAGAGAATTTTAATTTATAGTTTCAAGAAAAGAAATAGATAAAATGGGGAAATGAAATGATTCCATGCATTAGTTGTGGATGCTGGACAAGACCTTACATAGTGCTGGTTTTATTCTATCCATACAGTAAGATGTCTCTTTAAACAGTTCTCAGGTGTTTCATTGCCAGTGGTTGGTTCTGACTGGTGCCAAAATCTGCCACAAGCCATCAGCTGCCACAGGCTCTTTTCTATAAGACGTTACTTTATTAGCTGTTTTTTCAAATAACGTAGGCTGTTTCTGTACCAATAGGGCTCAACTTTTAGTTTGGCACGGTCTTCACTATTTAATGACTGTTTAGTCCTTACCAAATTACTGAAGTTATTAGAAGGATAAACATGCTTGTAAGTGGAGAGAGTACCTTGGAAGTATTGAAAGAGGACAACGTATTTTCCATAGCGCAGTTTGCTGTTCCTGCAACGCAACGTAGTAGAAGTGCTGGTGCGGTGCCCTTATAAAACAGTGCCAGGTGCCAGAGGCACAGAGCATGATTTGCTCTTTAGCTAATCCTATTAGACAGGGAGTTGCGGGCTTGCGGCAAGTGTCCCATTGATGGTGCTGTAACTCCTCCAAGTCTGGAAACCACAATTTCTGCACCTTAATTTGTTAAATTCCCGCTTGAAAGCCTTTTCCAAAAGGTGCTTTTTTCTTGTTTGTTTTTTTTTTAAGGGTATAATTTATCTAACTCATATTTCTCAATATCACCACTCTAAAGACAATTTGGGAGTCTAAAAAGACAAGAATAGCAAAGCTGATGCTGAGAAAAAGGGTGAAGTCCATGTGTTTTGTTTGTATATCCGTGGTACTGGAGTATTTGCCAAACCACAGTCCATTATATGCCTTTAAAAATGGACCTCAAAAGGCTTCTTCAAATAAAGATAAAAAAAACGAAATTAAGAAATCCCCCACCAGATCCTTTCTGATGTCCATGCACAGGAGACACTTCTACTATATGCTGAAGTAGCTTTACTTGTGGGAAACTGTGTAGTTTGTAAGCCTTTCATTGTCCAGGAAAACCATATTTAACATTCCAGGTATAATTCTGCTGGTTTGGGGCTGAGTTTCTGCAGGTCCTGTCAGCAGTGGGAGGAGCACGTGGGTGGAACGGCTTGTTTTCTGTTCCTTGTCCAAGGATTGGTTTAGTCTGCTGTAGTGCTCCGCTGCGTATAAGCTCATGGAAATAGACGTACTTTTAGCAAGAAAACAGAATGTGACGGTTCAACCCGTTGAGTTGTTCATTTCTGGAGACGTGCTTTCCGTGCGTTGGTAACGCCACAGCAGCGTGCCATTCTTTGTAAGGCAGGAATCAGGTAACGGCCACCAAGAGAAAATGGATGTACGGTCTGGGAGAACAGGAGGGTGGCGTTGGTATATTTATAGTCACTTGAAAAGCCTTCTTAATATGAAAATTAACAGCTGTAGTATTTTCACCTGAGACTGACCAGACCACACAATGTTTTATTCTAAAATTTTAAAGTTATTTTTACTGAAACATATGGATCCTCGTTGTTTGCAAATGGTTTACTTACACCTTGGGAGGCTTTGCTCTGTGCATACTTACATATACGATATTTTGATATTGTTAAGACTGCAAACATTTTACCTAAATGTGCAATTTACATTTTAAAATTGCTTGGAGGAAAATGTGGGGGTTTTTTACGGTCCATTTCTCTCTCTATATATAATCTTTCTATCTATGTACGCAAGATGACATGCGAGTTTGTATGTGCCAAATGATGATACTTTCCTGTTAAAGAATAGACTTGGGACCTAAATGACTGGGTTTTTTAAATGAAGTCAATCAGTCAGAAGTTAGCAAAAGATTGAAAAAGGTTGCCTATATATTTCTTTTGTTTTTTACTACTTTTATGTAGGCATTAGAATACAGTATTGAGTCACAAAATCATAGGACTGGAGGAGATCTTGATCTCCCCTAATTTCTGCCAGGGGCCCAAAATTAAATCAGCTGTACTGTGTATTCCTAAAAAAAATTTACCTAGCCTTTTCATAAAGGTTTGCAGTTATTGACAGCCAAAACCCCTCACCGGTCGGGTTGTGATCTCACACTATTTTTTCCTTAGGATGGCTGTTTTACTTAGTCCAAAGGGTTGCTCACTTATAACACAACACTCATTACCCTCCATCTTATTGATCTATACGTGAATGTGAGTTTATCTACCGTGTGCTATTTCAAACTTTGCTGTCAAGACAGAATTATTAATTTCTGAGGCGTTCATTAATAGAAAGATTAACTTCTTTGCTAATTTTGGTGCATTTTCCAGTCCCTCTGTAATTTAAGAAGCTGATATCTGTATCTTATATATTAAGGAGTTATAAAGCGAGAAATATCCAATAATGCTGCCTTTTACATCTAAGACATTTTAGGACCCTTTTTGAGTTTGTCCCCCACCCCCAAAGCAGTTCTTCCCCTGACCTTACTGGAAGCTGCAAGTGCTCAGTTCTTCTGCAGATCACTCTGAGCTCCCAAGTCTCTGCGTATTTAGATAATGAATAGACAATTAATGCCTAGCTTGGAAGAAGTGATCCCCACTTTGTGATCTGGGAGGCAGTGGTGGTGCCAGAGCTATACATCTGGCTCGTACTGCTCTACCTGCGTTGAAAGAGGTGCCGGGAGGTAATTACAGCCTGCATACACCACCGTGGAGGTGGGAGCCCATTCTGCCTCCCTCGCTGCTGCGGTCCCTTTGGGTACAGCGAGGTGCAGTCCTGTTCTGTACTTGCGTAGTACGACGTCAGCCTACTCCTGTCCAGGTCACAGCGGTGTTCCGAGGGTGCACGTGCTGATTTTGCAGTGTGATCCAAAACTCTCCGCCACAGTAGTAAAGTAGATTATACTGCGTCCCTCTGATTAAACTCCTGCGTAAATGGGGTGGAATATTGAACCCTTTACCCAATTTTCTATGGAGCTTTTCTGACAGGAGAAAGCTTAAACTATGAGCGCTGTTCAGGCTCTGGAAAGGGGCTACACCTGACATGAGGACAGGTACCCTGGCTTATGTGCTTAGCCTGTGTCCCCCAACATAGTAAGTCTGTGTCTTCTGCTCACGCATTCCTTATGACTCCTGTGAAATCTTCCCTCCCTGCAGCTCCTCTCTTCATTCATCTCAAAATCCTCCAGGCACATGCTCTCTTTCCTTCAAGTCAGCGGTTCTCCGTGCCAGCCTCCAACAGAGCTCTCTCTGAGGCTGACTGGAGATCAGCTCTCTCCCCATTGCAGCTCTCCCCAGACCTCTCCTTGCATCCCCCGCATCAGGGAACAATCGCTGTCTCCTCTAGTTCCTTCTGCTATTGTCCTGATGGGTTCTTGTCCAAGGTGAATCAGATGGCATGGCACCTGAGAGAGTGACGATCGCAGCAGGACTTCAGTTCAGCGCTGGTGCGGTGATTGCTCCTCAGCATCTGCATAACTAGCTCTCACTAAATTTAGGTGTTCACACTCGCTTCATGAATATATATATATGCCAGGTAGGGCTGACTTCTGCTTTACTTGAAACTACCACTGCGTGCCATGGGATTGAGGACAAGATCTAACTCTTAATGTAATTTGTAGTCCCTTTGGGGCAGTGAACAGACTATTTTAGTTAACTACACCTGTTTTCAGTTCTGTATCCTTGTGATTATTCTGAAGGAGAGCGGAGTAAGATGAGGTAAAAGCCATAAGAATTTTAGTGCCTGATTGGCTTTTTCTGTAGTTTTGTTCTCCAGTTCTTGTCTTCTCATGTAAAAAGCCTCTTAGAGCTCTATTAAAAAGTTCTTTGATCAGGGTCAACGAATTATCAAAGCCAGGGAACTAAAAGTTGAATTGGCAACCAGATGCTTGGAAGAAATGAGCACCATTTGGCTGTGAACTACCTTTAACCAAGATTTAATTACAATATTCATGACTTCAGAGACTAGGAAAATTCAATATGACAATCTTAAGGGACCGATAGTAATAAACTAATGAATGAAAAATTCTAAAAAATCAGCCAAGTGAGAGAGTATATCTATATCAGTAAAACAAACTATCGAAACCGAAACAGTCATTTAATTTCAAACGTGTGATTGTTTTGCGTAGCCTTTAGAGAAAAAGGATAAAGAGAAAAACCGCTGAAAAAAACACTGAAATATGTCTGCTTGTGCTCCCATTGGATGCTGAAGATGGTTATCCTGCTAGTTATGAGTGCTTTCTGCTAATTTGGGTCAATCATACATATATCTTGCTGTAATCACTATAACTTTTTATTCCTTGTTGTCCCGCTTTCATTGCTATCGTGCCGACCCATGTGGTAAGTGACAGAAGAGCCCAAAGGTCAAGGGGCTGTCCTTGCAAAATATATCCGGTGCCCCATCATAATGTCCTTCCTGGCAAATTGCAGATCGTTACTACTTGATTTTGTTTTAAAACAGATAATTTAAATGTAAGCCACTTGGATTCTGCAGCAGGATAATTTTTGAGTTTTAATTAAATTATAAATTCTGCAGAATTTGTTTTAATCTTTGTTTCATGATAGCGAAAACATTTTAACAAACTGCGTATCAGTTCTGGCCACCTCAGATAAATTGTAAAACTGACCCAAGGGTTCAAGTGTCAAATAGTTGTTTTCCAAATGTCAGCAATTTCTGAAACTGCACTTATCCTGGCGTTAATGTTCTTCTTTGCACTATGTCGTGAGATACTGATATTAATCCACTACTCTACGTTAAAGCCACACCTCTTGTAGATAATATCATGTTGCCACTGAGTGGTTGCAGGTGCTGTTTCCTGCTGTTACGCCTATCAAACTGCTGACATGTCATCACCTGTGAACAGCTTAGGCCTTTCTGAAGTGCTCTCATCGATCTCCGTGAGGTTTTTGGTAGCCCATGGAAGAGAACAACATTTACTCCTTTTTAAGACAATGTTTTCAGTGTAAGCTTACAGCTTGCTACCCCATCTACTTTTTCTATTATACAGACTTTACTATTTTTTTCCTACATTGCAATACTGTAAGTACATTTTGAAGGCTGAAATATGTTTTTAAAAACACATTTCCTTCCCCTTTAAAAGATTTTTTTTTTGGGTCATTTTTGAAATGGCAACCTTTCAGGTAACATTGTTTTATCAGTCAGTTTAGCTCATCTGTTGAGGATGCAATTTACTACCCGTACTGCACAAGGCATTTTCTTTTCTGTAAGTTATATACATATGTGTGTAAGAATAATGTAGTCCTGTGACTGCTATTATCTCTTTCTTTCATTGTAAAGTGTTTCATTTACTACCATATGTCCCTAAGGAGCAAGCCTGCTTAGTTTAATTTGATTGGATTTTAAAATCTATTTGATGAATTGAGTCCACCGAGGCATACCTCTGATGCGACATGGGTTCTACAGAAAGTATTTGGGATGCAAATAACTGTACTCAGATAATTCTGTTTTCAAAGTCTGCTCCTACAGATGCACTGGATTTAACCTAAACAAGTGGAGAAACACAGAAACTAAATATTGTTCCCAGCATGTTTTCAGCAACAATGCATGTATCTTCTTTAAAAGTCAAGCCCATGCTTTTATGCTCCCCTATAAATCTGCTTTAGTCAAAGAAAGAAGGGATGTGGGCAGAATATGAAGAGGTGATAAACCCAAGCAATTTTTAATGAACAGTCATTAGACTGTTGTGCTTTGAAGAAAATACAGGCAATGAAAATTCCCGAAGCCATGTGCTCTGGGCTGTGTAGTGGTCAATAGCACTTCGCTTATGAACAACTACAAGGTCTCTGTATTTTCCCCACAGCCAAATATCAGTCTAGATTATAAATAACACAAAAGCAAAACTTGGACTGAAATATGGATTCAGCAATCTCTCTGAGCAGTTGTCTGTAAAAATAGATCTTGGATTAGACTTGGAAGGTTCACTAAAGACTTTGTGGGCCTCTACGTACAGAGCCTAAATGATACGAACGATTTTCCAAATATGTTGCATTAAACACGTACATTAACCTGTATACATGCGTTAAAATGTAGTTTATTTGCTTTGATTCACATTATTTTCCTTCAATAATTTAATCTATTAAAAATAAAAAGCACTTGATTAATTCTGAGGAAAGTAACATTTTTGTGAATAAACTCCATCGAGATGATTAACAGAAGAACTCAGGGTGTATATTACTCAGAAATTAGGATAATATTTCTCAAATGATATGTATGCAAGATAGGAGGAAGATGGAATACAGGATGACCACTTAAGACTGACTTTCCATTAGCAATATTATGATTCCAGTGTAACTTATGTCTGTACTTCCATACCATCCATTTGCAAAACATTACTACCTCTCAAGGTATTACTAATAGCACTACTTATTGTAAGTGATGTCAGCCATTCTGGAAGAAAGCAGAAAAATAATTTGTTTCTAAAAGCAAAAAAATTGCTCTGGCATGTTCAGAGAGGACAGGTATCTAGTCGAGAGAACCGGACACTGAAACATAACTGACTTGAGGGAGTCTGTTACATCCATGAAACAAAAAGGGATGACAGGGTTTATTCACAAGTTCATTAACCTGATATTTAAAAAGAAAATCCATTATAAGGAAAAGAAATATAAAACCAGTCAAATTAGGAAGGTGGGTTCAACACCCCAGTGGGGTATTGAAGGCAATCTTGGAAGAATAATGAAATAGATTTTAAGAAGTGGAGGAGCAGATCTCTTTCTGGAGAAAGCAAATGTCTTTTTGGCATAGATTAAAAAGTATATACTTTTACTTTTTTTTTCTCCTGGGAACTTTTAAGTGTGGTGGAAAAACATTAGATGGGACAAGAATGGGCCAGGAGAGTGCTTTTCCCCAGTCCCTCTACTTTCAAAGTTTGAAGAGAACTCTGAATCACGTTATGCCAAACTGCATACAAGGGCACGGACTCGGCTTTCATTCGTGCTCGGTGTGGCCTTTGTATGCAAACACAGAGCTGTCCGTTAGTGTTGACTTCCATCAAGACGTTACCCAAGATCCATGCCAGTGGTACCTCCGTAACGACGTGAGACACCAAAAGTCCGTGTATCGCAACCTCTGAATCCGGTAGCAGAGTACAGCGATGCTCTCCTAGGCCCCAGCTGTAGGCTTGCGTGTCCTCCCACGACACTGTGGGACTACTGCTGTGCTCGTTTAAATTCTGAAGTCCAAGACAAAGAAATTACCTCACTGAAAACACAGCTGTAAGAGATAGAGGTCATAAAAGTTTTAGTGGTGTTTAAAAAGTTAAATTGAAACCTTACAGTGACCAAGACTTTGCCTTAGAATTCCTACTTATTCATACAACCTACTGAGCCGAATTTCTTTGGGCAGTATAGAAGAACCTTCTTATTCCGTTGATAGAAAGAAAGAGTCACTAAAAAAACCCAACAACCAACCAACAAAAAAAAAAATAAAAACAAACAACCGAACAAAAAAACCCAATGAAAAAAAAGAAGTCTTGCTGCTTTGCCAAGGGCAAGTCACAGTGGACATAAAATTCCTTAAGGTCTATTGTATGTCATATCCTTCAATGAAATGTTTTGACCAAAACCTCATGAATCCCTTTATTATTTCTCTATGAAAACTAAGAGGAGACGCTATTACAATCATTTTGTGTATACTTCATATCCACAGTGTGGTAATGTAATTTATAATGTTACATACAGTGAGATTAAGGCATGACACAGTATGTTTTCAAGAAGTTTTGAAGGAGGTACCTTTGACCAGAAGATAGATGATGTGCAAGTTTTATTTTCTAAATCAGCTCTCTCTGTGCTATGTTTAGCTTTATCTACATCACATTCCCAAAATGCATTGCTTAATATTTTCTTTTCATTTATTATTGAAGAAGAATAAATGCTTTCTAGTAGTTTTAGAGTCTGGTAAACAAGATCTTCCAAGCTGTAGGTTTTAAGTTTGTTGTAACCTAATTGGCTCAAACTGGAAACAAAGATGACTTTTATGATATCTGTTACAGGACTCTTCAGTATGGATATATCCCATAGGGGTGCCTACTAGAAATAGTCTTTTAAAGCTGTGCAATAGTTTAGAAATTATTTTCCGTTAGAAAATGAATTTGCTCAAAATCTGAAAGTCCTTTAGGAATTTAATGTTTGCAGTTATTTTCATGTGGGAAACATGGCTTCAACCTTTGCTTTTGTTTTTAGAGGCTGCCATTTTTTACGTTTCATTTTGAATTGGATATTGCAGTGGATAATGTTTTGACATCTAAAGCAAACAATGCCTTAAGCATTTAATGGCAAGTTTATAGAATGGTATTTATCTACATGGAGTATTTAACTGTCATTTCTTGATTAATTTCTGCTAAATGAAGATTATTTAGGATTCTCAAGCTGAAATTTGTTTAGAGAGTTTGCATTTATCTTGAAATGTGTCTATCTGGAGCCATTCCCACCCCGCCTGGACGCGGTCCTGTGCCCCTGCTCTGGGGGTGCTGCTCACGCAGGGGCTGGACGGGGGGAGCTCCGGAGGGCCCTGCCAGCCCCCGCCACGCTGGGATTCTGTGTGATTCTGGCTTGGAAAAACAATAAAATATTCAAAACATTGAAAATACCCCCATACCAAACGCAGCTTTTTGTGATCTGCATCCCATGTTTCCCATGGAACATTAAGCCTTGGTAACCATCATCTCGTTGTTCGAACTGCTGTAGAAGCACAGAACAGAAATGGGCTGAGACCTCAGGTGTTTATGTCATAAGAAGTATCCTGCAATAATGTAAATGTCTTCTGTGCATCCGCAGTGCTTTACTATCAGAATACAGTGTGTGAAATGTCACTGCTTTACTATTTAAGTATTATTAAGAGTTGGCTCGAAAGTGAACTTGCTAATTTGTGGAGAATTTGACAGTGAACTTAAACAGATCCAAGATAAAGCAAGGGGTGCTTTGAAATACTGGGAGAATGCAGGCTGAGAAGCTGCATCGTGTGGCTTTGCACAAATAAATAAAGGTTTGCTATACTTTGCTGTTACTCCGTTCTACAGCTGTGGTAAGGCTGAGATAACGCAACCTAAATATCTGAAAGCTTTGCTGGTGTTCCCAATACATCCATCTTAAAGTGCAAGAGTGCGCTACATATTATGTTATATTTTGTGTTTTCTCTCCAGTTGGGCTTACTGTAGGTATTTATTATGTGTGTTCAAGGCCTATTAACGTTTAGTTGAGGCACATTTGCAACTGCTATCATACTGATATCTGAAAAAAGGCACCACTATTACCTGGGATGTATTTAGCAACACGCAATACTAAATGAGTAGAATGGGAATTCTTATTCCCATTCGTGTATGAGAAATGATTGCTCCAATGTACTGGTCAGCTCTACACTGGAAAAAAGAGAAGTGATGGCATAGACTAAATGATTCATAAAAAAAGGTCGGAAGTCTGTGAGCGGCGCTGTGTTCTAGGAGTGCACAAGTATGAAAAGAAATATTTAAAGTATATACACAGGACTGGAGTAGTTTAACAACTTAAACTACGTCACAAAATTTATGCACTCCCTCTTCTATTCACAAAGGAGCCACCAGAATTTAAGTGGGTTTTGAAATTTTATGAAAGGGACGTGTCTGCCTGACGGGAGCAGTCTGGACTTTATGACCCGGTACACCCTCGGTGCCTGGGCCAGACACCAGCTACTTATTTCACAGTCTGTAGTGCTTGCTAGTAGGAAGAATTCAAAGCCTTGCCTTTGTCTGAGCATTTCTTATTTACCTGTGTTTGCATTCAAGATTCATCCCCTTTCCTTATATGCTCCCAGATCAAATATTTATTCACCTTCTTTCCTTATACACTCCCAGATCAAATATTCTTTGTACCAATCATCCTATAAGCCAGAATCTACAGTAGTAATAATATAACCTTTGCGCTGCCTAAACAGCAAAGACTTCTACAAACTGTGCAACTCTAACACAATAGAAATAATAATAATAGAATAGATGGTATGAAAACAAAACCAATTGATAAACTAGAATAAATCTCATTAGTGATCTGATAAAATGACCATGAGAACAACAGGTACGTAGGCCAAAATTAACTAAAGTAGAAATTTTTTCACTATATTTCAGTAGAACTCCTCGTATACTGTGGTTCCCTCTATAGACAAGAACGATTTCTCTTCCCTGTCACCAAGAGTATAAATTCTGTGTAATACCAACAGTTAAGTTTCTTGCAACCACAGGTGATGCATGTCACATGGATTATTACCAGGCCAGCTTGGCTGTAAATGATTTTCAAAAGTGTGATAGTATTTTCATTCCAGAGTGACTTTGTGTGGAGCATCCTCAGTTGCACAGTTCAGGAAATTTCATAAGGTAATCAACTGGAATTACTTGAGATTAAGTTGAATCGCTGGTCTGTCGTTAGTTTAGATATGTTATAATTTTTGACATTATAGTGTTTTAGTAGGAAATTGTGTACTTGGGGGTTTTTTAAATGAAGAGATACTCGTGGTCAGAATTTTAAATTATTAGTGTCTGCTAGAAGTCTGAAGAATTTGACTTAAGATCAGATAAGACGCTGTTGTTGAAGACCTTCAGGACTTTATTTTAAAATATTTGAATGGTTCCCACAGACTGCGTAACATCTACATGGTGCTAGTTTCAGTCGCATTTGTAGATAGATGCTGGAGTTTTGTTCTTATCACTATTATGCTTTTCCCTTATAGCTTGCAGTTGACAATATTAACGATATACTTTTGATTCCATCCAGATATCCAGCTGTGGAATATGGCCTGCGCATTCCCTGACTGTGGTGCTTTCCATGCCACAGTAGTACTGCAAAGCCACATCCCCTGGGAAGGGAGGAAGGCGGTGATTGATTGACAAAAAGAAAAAGAAAAAAAGGCATATTTCTATCATGTGAGGTATTTTCTGTAAAGCGGGAGAAGTATTTATTGCATTGTGCTAGGACCGTGAGACCTCTTCTGAGATACTGTGTACAGTCTGACTGACTGCGTACGAGAAGCCTCATTCCAGTTGGAATAACGGCGTGTGGAGGAGGGGGCTGAGCTGCAAGTGCTTTCAAAGAAAGAGGGAGCCGATTCTATGAGAAAAGATGAAAGCCTGGCTCATTTAGGCTGGGAGAAGTGTTTGCGTGCTAGTATGATTGCATTCTGTAAATAGATTGGTAGTAAGAGGCAGGAAGGAGGAGAGAGGTTTGGGTGTGTGTGCGTGTTTAGGTGGAAGTTTAGTTTGCGGTATAAGGATGAAGTAATTTACTTCCAAACGTTCATACCTAAGTCGGAAATTATGAGAAGTATATATCTGCTAATATGCTAACTTAGTGATATGTTCAATACTCTTCTGAGAGGGGGAGGAAGGATTATGCTAGAGGCTCATGCCCTCTAACATAGATTTATGAAATATGAACTGTTTGAGGGGGCGCTGGATCTCTTCCTTTGATACCACTGTTGTCTGCAAGAAGTAAGGTCGCTCCTTCCATTTCTGTATAATGGGTTTCCAGTCCTGTTGATCAGTGCTAAGGGAGACTGGTTTTTAGTTTGCTTGTTTTGACCCACTTTTTAATTGCATTTGGTAATGTAAAATATAAATTAATGACCAGCCCTTGATTTTCTGTCCTACCGAAGTCTGTTGAGTAATCTCTTATATTAAGGAATTCTGAAGATTTCTTTTAAACCCATTGTTCTTACATTGCTGTCATTCACTTTCTGGAAGTGTGTTTGTATTGTTGTGGTCTGTGCAAGCAGTATAAGCCACGTCTTTACCTTGAGAATTTTTGTGGAGGTGACATTCCTGAGAGCATTTCAGAAATCTCTTGACTGTTGTATAAAAGCTGAGTCTCCAGTGTTCCTCCAGTATTGCCGATGCTTCATCTGACAATGAAGCTGTTTCATAGGGTAAATTGTAATGGAGTGAGAGTTTCACAGATTAGCTGAACGCTATTCACTCTAACACTATTGGAGAACACAAATTACATTGTTTGAAGTGACTGTTTCCATTTTCTTGCTTTCAGGGTCAATGGGTATTTTGGGCCCACTTGATACCACTTACTAAAAATTCTTTCTGAGAGTGGTTCACTTGCCATCGAGACAGAAGGTTTGAAAAGCTGCACAAAACCAAGCACTTTTCAGAGATGCTGTATTAAACTTGGAAAGTGGTTTCCTGTTAAATAAAACAGTATATTTAAGTACAAGGTTGGGAACTGGGAATTTACGGCTCTTGATTCACTACATATCATACCTGAGATCACCATTTTACACTGGATTCCATATGTCTGGACACGTGCCTTCATAAATTCCCAGAGAAACCAATGGGAATGTCGCTTATCTTTTCTGGGTATGTAGAGTTTAGTTTTAGCATCCATTGATGTGCTGAATAACCTTTATAATTAATAAATAGAGAACAAAGTATTTATTATGACATTGTTTTCCTTCAGATATACTATTGAATATACTGTACTCACGGGTACAGAGCCTTTTATGTTGACGTACATGATTACATGCACACTGGCACTGATAATATTTATTTTTTTTTCTGAGATTGTAGATCGGTTTGTTCTCTTGTGGGATCATATAGCCGAGGACACTCTGCAAAGGTGAGGTTAAAAAATGAGAGACTTTTTTTGTCGTTGTTCTTGGTTTTTATAAACCTTTGAATGAACCTCAGTTCAGCCAGGTTTTAAATTCATACCTGCGGGTTTCCAAACAGGGCAGATCACTCATCTCCATACTAAAGGCTGAAGGGATGTGGCTTAGTAACGTGACTACTGGGCTCTTTATGGGATGGGTTGCCAAATGATAGTGCAATTTTCATGTCATAGCAACTGCTTTTGTGTGATCCCCCTGCAGGCAGAAAAAATTTATTATTATATGGGTGCGCATTACATGTGTGTCAGTTTGATAACATACAGGTAATAAATTCTGACTTGATTTCTAAACTGAACTGAAATCTAGTTCAGGCCCTGGATTGAACTAGGTACAACCAGCCGCACAGCCACCGTAGGAAGGGGTAAGTAGGGAAGGTCTTACTGAGAGATGATGCGACTTTTCATCAGGGCCTCGTGAGCTAGCTGTGCTGAGAACAGCTTTGCGTTTCAGCAGGAGCACGAGACGTAGATATTGCATTTCTACAGGTACACGCGCGCACGACACATGGAGGCAGGGGCTTCCAGCTGTGCTCTCACTGCAGAGCACTGGCGCCTGAGGTAGATCCATCCTGTGGTCACTGTTACTTCCTTCTCCCTGGAGATGAATTAAGTTTCAACTCTATAGGAGCTTGTTTAAACATACAAATTAGTATGAGCTTTGGTAGGCTGCGCATACAAAGTATACGAGTTCTTTATCAATATTCATGTCACCATGCTGTGTTAAATTCAAGCTACTTTGAAGGTTCGTTATATTAATCGGTAAAAAGGCACTCTTCTGGAATAAGGGTAGTTTCACGTGTGAATGATTTGTAACAACATAGGCATAAACAAGGACACAAGACCACTTTTTGTATCAGAGTATCGGTGCAGACATTTTATCTGCTTTTGTTTTGAAGATTATCTTTGAAGCTGTCTTTGGATTTACCAGAAGTCTACCACCATGTTTTTGTAATTGATCATTTATTCTGTTATTAGTTATACCAAAAATTGCCTCTTTTTTAAATGCTAAAAATAATGACTAGCTTCACTAACTCGTACATAAAATGCCCTATTGAGTTCCAAGCTGGGGATTTGGCTGGTCTTGATGAAATATAGGTACTAATCTGATATTTTGCAAATCCCCCCTCATCCTACTGAAGGCCACAAACAAAACTGGCAATGGGGCAAGCAGAAGAGCATAGAAATCAGGACTGGCAATGGTTTAGCAACTTTTTAGTCTGAAATTCATCAAGAATGTGAATGATCCTGTGGCCACTCCACCGCTTTGAGATGCTCATGTCAGAGTAGTTCACTGACTCTTCGCCGCAAAAGGACGCGTATGGGCTGGGAAACACAAGGAGTTGTTTTCAGTAGCCCAAAGACAACGGTGGTAGAATGAGAGAAAGGAAAGGAGATGCCCAGATTCTTAAGTATATCTTTAATGATTTCATGGACTCCTAAAATGTATGTAGATATTTATTTGGAGAATAGCCAAAATTGACAGAATTTTCATTGAAAAAGAAAAAATTATGGAGCCTCACAACTGCCTGAGATATGCCTGTATATAAAGGTGATTCAGGCACAATGCAGAATTGAGAGTAGGAATTCTGTGAGGGCACAGATTTATGGCAGAAGGTGATGACCCGTTCACGCCTGGAAGACTAGAGGATAAGGAATTTCCCATGGCGAAAGCCGCTGCGGAGCGGGTAGTGGCCTGCTGCCCCAGCTCACCGTTTGCACTGCGTGTTGCAGTGCTGGGGAGGCGTCTGTTCTTAGGCTCTCTGTAAAAGTGGGCACTCTTTCAAAGGGTAAGTGTGCAAGTGCTCCTTCTCCCAGGGCAGTGGACTGTGAGAGCGTAGGTCAGTATGCAAACGCTGGAGGGTAAATATATAAAACTTGTGCACGATGCAAGTGTGCGTAATGAATAAAATGTAGTCTGATATCCATCTCTTGTCAAAAGTCTGTATTGTTTTTCTTCTCCATTTGACTCAGTGTGCTGATTTATTTTTCATTATTTATCCTACTTTTGTCATATTTTTATTATATTTATGGGTGCAAGGGTATTCTGCAGTCCTTGGGCTGAAAACAGGCATAAACCCAATTTTTTCACTTAATTTTTGTAAGAAAATGGACACAAAGTATTAAAAGACGTTTAGTTACCACTTTGTTGCATTTGCCAATAAACTCTAAAATATTATGTTTATCTGAGAAGTATTACACATCTGTAGAACAGTAGGAGTATATGGGTAAGTTAAATAAAACTGTTATGTTCAGGATTTTAGAATTTCCAAAACAGGTCCAGGCTTAGAGACAGACTTTTAAAGCGGGGGGAAGTGCGGGAAAGTGGGAAGGGTGTGAAGAATAATTCCCATTACCATCCCAAATCTATACGGTTTATGCTTATTCCAATGAAAATAAATTCCTTGCAGATACTTGCCATGTTATCTGGAATTAATCCTGCATACTAAGTCCAAATAACAATGTGAATATTAAGATGTCACACAACTAAATGTTTCTGTGACACCTGCACTTTAAGAACGTTTAGCGTTTTACTTTGCTTGTTTCTGTAGATTTTTCAGGAAAGGATTCTAATAATTGACCAAAGCCTCATTCCATATTCCCAGACCAGCTGAGTAACTGATTTTCAGCCTTCTCCAAGGTGAGCTTTGTGCGAGTTTTAACCTGCATGCATTTTTGATACGTTTGGAAATTGACTTTCATTTCCTGCATGCCTAAAATAATTCCGTGTCTTGTTAGATTAATGCCATACATCATATTTACCTTAATAAGTTAAGAAAATGTCTTCAGAAATGTCTCCCTTAGAGCTAAAACTGGAATTGGGTCTTAAAGATTAATCAGTTAGTGGGTAACTTGCATTACATAAGGTGGAAATACAGGCTGGAAATAATCATGTTTAAAACAGCACAGTTATCCCTTGATATGATGTATTTTCATATGTTAATAATCTTTGATTTTAAACTTGGGTAATTGCCACTGGGGCTAGCACATGAAGTCTATTTTTGGTTTCTTCAGAAAATATTATTGAATTTAAACCCAATTAACAAACTCTTAATCTGTCACCTACTGTGATTTCCTGCTCTGCCTTGCAATTGCGTTAAATGACATACATGCCTGTGGCAAAGATCAGATGACTGTTTTTCCCCAAATACTTTATGCAATAATTTTTCATTGGTTTGTTGTTTTACTTTCTCCAGTTGCAGATATGGGCATATAACCAAATAATACCCTCTCAGGCTATTTCATGGTTCTTACAGAGATCAGTAAGGGGATAGACTGATATTTTTTTGTTGAAAAACACCCTGCAGAATGGAGACATGGATCGAAGCTCCATGGAACTAAATGTAAGTAAAAATTTTGAACATCAAATGTATGTTATTTCAGCAAAATCAGCAGGCTTGAAGGCATGTGCTCATATGAAGTGCACGGTATGAACTGCGCAGAAGACAGAGGTGCTGGTGAGTTTAATCCTGTAATGGATAGCAATGGTTAAGGACCATAATCCTCTCCCCGTAAACTAAAGTTTAAGTGCAGCCTAACTCCCACTTGAAACAAAGAGCTAGTTAAAGCAGTAGAAATTTGTGGTTTAAGCTTTTACACCAACATAAGGCTCATAGGTTTGAAATATTTTGTTGAACCTTTGCCTTAATTCCAGTTCAGATCTGTAGTAGACTACAGCAAGGAGTTCCGTGTGGTTATCGGGTACAGGATGCGATAGTCCCCGTGCTTTCCTCAGTGGTTAGGAGCTCACTTGCAGTCAGCCTGTGTGACCCACACTGCCTGGCCAGAAGGAAGAAAAATGGGTCAACATTTTCACAGAACCACAGCCTCCCAGCGCGGCGGGGGCTGGCAGGGCCCTCCGGAGCTGCCCCCGTCCAGCCCCTGCGTGAGCAGCACCCCCAGAGCAGGAGCACAGGACCGCGTCCAGGCGGGGTGGGAATGGCTCCAGGGAAGGAGACTCCACAGCCTCTCTGGGCAGCCTGGGCCGCTGCTCTGGCACCCGCACAGCACAGGGGTTTTGCCTCAGATTTCAGTGGAACTTCCCGTGTTCCAGCTTGTGCCCGGTGCCCCTTGTCCTGTCGTCGGGCACCGCTGAGAAGAGCCCAGTCCCACCCTCCTGACACCCGCCCTTCAGACACTGATCAGCACTGAGGAGATCCCCCTCAGCCTTCTCTTCTCCAGGCTGAACAAGCCCAGGTCTCTCAGCCTTTCCTCCCCAGGGAGATGCTCCATCCCCTGAGCATCCTTGTGGCTCTGCGCTGGCCTTGCTCCAGCAGCTCCCTGTCCTTCTGGCACTGGGGGCCCAGCACTGGACACAGCACCCCAGCTGCGGCCTCCCCAGGGCAGAGCCGAGGGGCAGGATGGCCTCCCTCGCCCTGCTGCCCACACTCCTGTCCATGCAGCCCAGGACACCGCTGCCCTTCTTGGCCCCGAGGGCCCAGCGCTGGCTCAGGGGCACTGGCTGCCCACCAGCACTGCCAGGGCCTTCTCAGCAGAGCCGCTTCCCAGCAGGGCAGCCCCAGCCTGTGCTGGTGCCGGGGGCTGTTCCTCCCCAGGGGCAGCACCTTGCCCTTGCTCCTGGTGAATCCCATGGGGTTCCCTCGGCCCAGCTCTCCAGCCTGCCCAGGTCAAGGTACCTCTCGCGATGCTGTGCTGCCAAAGACCACAATCGGGATTTTGCACGTGCGGTCTGGCACGCAGAATACGGTGCCCAGCATGCTCAGCTGCAAGTACTGTTGAAATGCTTGCATGTATTTAGATGTGAGATGTCTGGTACAATATCTTCACATCCAAGGAGAAATTTCCGCTGACGTGAATGGCAGTGTTCAGAGAAACTAAGGTAACAAAGAGAAGTTGTGTCCTTGCAAGGAAACTCCTTGATTTTGTCGAGATCAGAGATTAAATTCTGGTACCTTAGATAGTAACTGAAGAAAATATTCTTACTGAGGATGTTCATAAGGTGTTTAATGCCACCCTTATAAGCATGTGCATAAGTCTTTTTTCATACGTAAGGAGCTCGCGTGATTACTGTGCTATTGAACTAGTTTGTGTTAATAATTTTGCCTCAAGTGTATTTGTCTGACCCTGTCCTCGCATCTGCAGACCCGGTGGTGTTTGTTTTCCTGTGGTGAGATGGTGACATATGTTTTCCTGTCCATCGCATGCTTATGACGCTATCAGGGAGATAAAAGTATCTTAACTTCCCTCGCAAAACTAGTGCATGCGGGGGATGTTCTCCATCAGACCTGGATTTTATCTACAAGTTGAAAAGAATAAAAATATAGCACTTAAAAGCACTGTTTGCCTTCTCAAAGGGCTGCAGGAAGCCTCTTTGTAGAAATTGTAAATCTTTTCAAACAGCCTTTTAAAGGTTTTGTGTGTGTGTGTGTGTGTGTGTGTGAGGACTTTGTCCTCCTGGTTCCTTTATGTAAAAAGCAGGCTCTGTAAAACGGGAAAAAACGCTTTAAAAGTTTTGCTGCAATGTATTTCTTTGCCTAGGAGCATGGAGGACTGCATTACATACTTTTTGTTTTGCTCCTTTATCTTTCACAATGCCTCCCCCGGTCCTTGGGCGCTGTCAGAGGGAGCAGTGATGTTCTTGCGATGCATCCTGCCAGTGCTGGGTCAGATGGTTAATAGTGTTAGATTGGGGAAACCATGCTGCCTGTTTCTCATACCTGTTTTGCATTTATATGAGCCATTGTTCTGTACGGTTGAAAGAAGAGCCCCAGCTGAAAAATACCTCGCTTGCAAAGCATTCAAACAGTTTTAAACAAGCATTTGGCTGGTTTTCAGACTGTATCCTGCTGTAATTTCTGTCCTTCAGGGAGGGGGGAAGGTTCTCCTATATAATTATAGCTGTCATTTAGCAGCAATACAGGGATAACTATGGGGGGAAAATCCTTTCTACAGAATACATATAAAAGCAAAATGCGTTTTGAAACAGATATGTGTAGAGGCTTTTTTTTTTTCCTGAATTCTCTGTAGAAATACCAACATGATTTGGAAAATATTATATGAAATTAGAATAATGTAATGTGTATTCATGCAGTGTTTCCTAATTGATCCCTGACAAATTACACTGTGCAATTACAGGTTTATTCATTCTAGAATAAAACTTATGAGACTGGTGGATTAGCAATTCTTATTAGAAACTGGTAATATATTTTCTTTATTTTATGATTACATATTTCAGATTACACATGACAAATATTTTGCAAGGACAGCATGACTTCCAATTATCCACAACCCTGAACAGATGAAGGAGTTGTAGACTGTTAAAAGCCACGGAATGAAGAGCTTTTGGCAGGGAAAGAGAAATTTTCCAGAATATAAAACTTATCACTGATGAAAAGATTGTATGCACTATATCTCAAAGTTGGGAGTGATTTATAGTGGTAAATACTCCTACTGGTTCAGGAATGGACTTAGCTCTCAAGCTGGGAGCTTTCTGTCCGTCTTGGAGCACCTTGCTTGCTAACTAGCAATAGCGATATCAAAAAGGAATTCCCCCCGCCCCCCCCGGATATAGGAGAGCAAGCTTTGACTTGGCTTCCGCTGCTTTTCTATGATCATCAGTTCAAAGGTTTTTTTTTCTGATCAGCTAAGATTTCTTAACCATTTGTGGACTGCAGTTGCTTAACCTTGTCACGGGGTCTTACCCCACTTACTTGGAGTGGTAAAAAAAACAGAGAGGAAGTGTCTTTCAGTAGTAGCAGTGAATGGAATTTAAATCTTCTGGTTTGAGTACCTGTCATAATATCCGTGGCCATAGTCAACGGGGAAGGAAGAGGGCCCTCCTTCAAAGGGTGGTTCAGAGCACGTAGATTTCCATTTGAAATGTTCTTTGGAGAAGGCATTGTCTCTCCTTGTGGCAGAATGAATTAGGGTTACTAATCTCCTAATCTAGTAGCATCAATACCCTCTGAGAGCTTGCAGAAATAATTTCAAAAGCAGAGAAAATTTAAGGGGGAGAAAAGTAATTTATCAGGCAGAAATTAGGCTTGCCGTCTAAGTGACAGGAACGCCTCAATCTTTGTGCCAAAACTGGCAAGGAATTTGAGGTTTTCTCAATTCATCTTCATGTCTCTAGGGATATATGTGCTTTATTATATGCAATGGGCATCACTTTACTCATCTTCAGCATATCGTGCATATATGAAATGTATGAAATAGAAAAGAGAATGATCGGGCGTGATTTGAGGTGGTGTGGGGTGTGAAGCTGAACAGCGTGGGGGGGTCGCGGGTACAGTAGGTATAAGGATGAGAACTTCAGCAGGACCATCTTATATTTCCATAAGAATTTTAAAAAAGCGGCAAAGCATAAGATGAAGTATAGGAAGATAACCATGTTTGTTCCCCCTTTTAAACTGTTTTCTGCAAGCGCACGTTCATGCTGTCCTGGGAATCTGGGTGAGCCCTTTTAAGCAATCACCACCACACAGGTGGGAATTTTTGCCCCTTGGCTGAGACATGACGAGTTTCATATATGGTCTCAGTCTGCTGCAAATGCCAGGCAGTAACTTCTGAAGAGGAGCGAGCTTGTTTTCTTGGTGTGGCATGAATGGTCCACTAGCTGTTGAAATATCTCTGAGGGAAGAGAAGGGAATGGCAGTTGAAATGCGAATACAATGCTGTTATAATCACTAATCTCCCTAGGATAATCAGGTAAGAGAAAAGAGCAGATACATACAGAGGACAATACGTGGAGAAAACAGTTCATCCCAGCTTGTCTTTTTATTCATACTAGTGGGTACAGTCACCACCAAAGCTACCGTTTCCCCATACAAATCCACTGGCTCACAGACCAACCGAAAACAGAGCAAAAATGAGTTTCCTGCCTGTATGTTTCCAGACTTGCATCTGAAATGCCTCACATCAAGATGCGGCTTTATGGTCTGTTTGTACATACATTCATTTGGTCCACAGAGTTTAAAATCAACATCATGCTGGCTACTGTCTGCCCCTAAGGGTACAGTGGAAGAACAGATAACTCCTTTTTAATTAGCGGTATCAGGGTTGTGTTGATGCAATTTACTACAACAGTGGAGTCTGAGACTAAAATATTCACTGAAAAGCTGTTTTGCATTATTTAAGAATATCAGCATGCTTACATGATTCAAATGAAAAACGTAAATTTCAAAGAAATTAGTCTTTGTTCCACGCAGGCTTTCACAAAGTAGTATGGCTCTGAGTTATTTGGAGAAGCTTCAAATAAGCTTTACATAGTTGTAAAATACGTCTTTATATATTTTAAGCTTTATTTGATCCTTTACTACATGATCTCCATTTGTCGTCTTCTACCCCTGCTTCCTAGGAAGCTGTTGAATTCAGAACAGAAGTGTTAATTGGAGGTGACCCAAAGGTGGAGCTTGTCTTCTAATGGCATAACTTTATTTCATCTCGAAAGGAATCGCACTATATCCTCAGGCCATAGGAGGTCAGGATTTCCTGACTCTGAATGGTTTGGAGAACAAATGCTGTGAAGAGTGGTAGGATCCTGATGACAATCCTCATACTCTAATATTTTATCAAATGCATTTTTTAATCTCATTTTTGACCTAGCAGGAAACAATTTATTTTAGAGTTCATTATCGAAGTTTGGGGAAACAAAAGAGAACTTGTCTTTCTGGAATAAAGAATTGGATATGATGTTTCATTGATAGAATGTTTTCATAGAGCACTTAAAAGGAATGTAAAATGCTGGCTGGGTAAAGCCTTTGGGAAAGGAAGCTGGTGACAAGTATTCCTGGATCCCTGTTCCTCAGGGATCCATTTTGGGATCGGTGTTCTGGAGAAGTGCTTCATAACGTTGCACGAAGCACCAGGCTCTGTATGTGGTCAGGCCACCTAGCAGGGAGGCGTGCCAGGTGTTGCTTTCTGTTTTGAAACTGCACGACGTGCTGATCTTACCTTCTCAGAGAAAGCAATCCTTCAGTTCCGACTGGCAGCGTTTCATTTTTTTTGCAGAGCAGCAGATTCACGTTAGTATGTAACAGGTACCTTTCCACTGTCTCTTGTATGGTACTATGTCACAGCGAGGTTCTTTATCACTTGGTCTTTTCCTCCTCATTTCTCTTTCACTTTTGTATTGTCTTTATGTATCTTTTCTATCTTTCCTTTTTCCTTCCCACCGCTCTTAATCCTTGTAGAATTCATCAGTCTTTGTTTGCTCTGTTGGCAATACGTAGAGGGCTGCTCTGTCAGAGCGTGGACCAGTACCACTGAAGACGATGGAGATGTTTTCACTGATTTTGTTGAGTACAATTCAAAACTGAAGCTGTACAGTACAAAGAGATATACAAAGGGGGTGGTATCTCTGGGTCTTACCAATACCGAGTTCATGGTATCTACTTCATGAAATTTCAGTCTCTCAAGGAACTATTTTGTAGGCAGTTATAAATAGTGTCACTACTGGCAGGCTAGCTGGTATGGCCAAACACGAGCAGCTATATGAGGGAGGGAAAACTGAGTAGCAAACAGATTATGCGCACCTTTTAAATGCCCTCAGGCTCGTAGATGTATTTTCTTAATCTTAATTTTCTCATAGATTTCTTAATTTTCTCATAGATTTATTTTCTTAATCTCTGTTACACCTGTACGAAGATAGGTAGTTGACAGAGAAGAATCCTGTACCTATAAACAAAATTTCAAAGTTGTGAAGTTTATGCCAAAGGTTATTTTCATTATGATTTTTCCATGTGGTAACAGATTAAGTTATACCAAACAATGCTGCAAATTTTTGAATGTAATCATGTTGGATTTTCAAATAGTGGAAATCAGTGAAGCTTCACTAATTTTAAAAGGGATAGGAATATTTACACCAGTTGAAGTTTTGTGATAAGATCAAAATTTATATAACAGCTTCTGAATGTTTAGTTTGCACTAAAGAAAAACAATCAGCTTCATTTTATGTTTGTAAAGAGTTTCCATACTACAAATCATCAACTGGTCTGAAAATCCAGTAATTATTTTATACAACGTCTAATTTTTCTGCAGTAATTTAAAGCTATAAATTAGCAAATATGTAAACAGTAGAATATGAATTAATAATTTTAGGTCCTGAGATGTCCTGGAACAAATGGTTTTTCTGAAAACAAAGAAAGAAACAACCCTTCTGCCATAAACGTAGGCTTGTGGCTGTTAGAATCATGTCGTTCCTCTGATTGGTTATCAAATGTTGGTGGTTATGGTACGGAATTTTTATGTTCTCACTTGCCTTTTTTTTCCCCTCTTTTTTTTCCCCCATTCTGTGCGGAAAGAGAGTAAAAGAACCATAATGTTTAAGGCAATTAAGTAAACCACCGACAGCTAATATAGACAATGTTCAGAAGTTAATCACAAAATGAGAGGGAACTTGCTCAGAAAATGGAGGCTAAATCTCTCTGTGTATCAGAGAAGAGCTGGGTGAGGTCACAGATCACAGATGTATAGGGCAAAACAGTGGGTTTAATTCAGAAAGAAAAATAAAAAGGTTGGTTGAAAGAAATCTCTTTGAGTCCAAATCTGGAAAACTATTTTTACCATTTATCTTTCAGAGTATTTCTCCTCTGTGCCCTTCCCCTTGTACCATACTAGTCTGGGAGCCCAGAATGAACTTGAAATGCCTTCCCTCACTGCCTAAAATGATAGCTTTTATTTCAGGACTTGGCTTATTATTATTTGATCCTATAACCCTTAAGGCCAGCATTAGCAGTTGGTGTCAGGAAATCCCAATTCCCAGTGCCAAGGGGTTAATTGCTTTTTACCGTTTGATCTTTTTATACCCACTTTGTATGCTACCTGCCCCTTTTACCATCTCTAGGAGGTGCACATACTTTTCTTTGCTGGCCTACTTCCTGCATCTCCCCATAGCTTTCCCTACTGCTGCCTTGCCAGTTTTGCTTTACATACTTTTCAACCAAAAAATTGCAGTTGACCTGATTTTTTTTTTTCCTTTTTACACTTTCCAATTTTCCTGGCAGAAAAGATGCAGTGTACTGTCATTGTATTCCTAGGAACTGAAATAGATAGATAGGGTGGACACATGATATATTTAAAAGAAAAGTTGAATATGTATGGAGTTATGAAATTGGACTGCTGATGTGTTGTTTGAATAGCTTTGTTGCATAACGATAATTTTTATGTCTTTTTAAACAATAGAGCTGAAGTGTGGGGGGTGGGGGGGAGGAAGCCCTCAAAACTAAATCAAGATATCTCGGATTTTATTGCTAAGTTAAGTAATCATATCTGCAAGCAAAACGGATGACCAGATTTGTCAGAAATATTTCCCTTGTCAAGGTTTACCCTACATTCATTGAAAACTTTTTTTGTCACCAGGTTACAAGCATAATACATCGATTTCTTTAGGGCTGCTTGGCTTAAAATAGCAATTTTATTTATATTTTCTTCATACTCCACAAAGCTGGCAGTCAAGCTGATTTTCTCCATAGCATGCTTTTCAAAATCTTCACAACTAGGCAATTAAAATTTTGTGACATACTTCAGTTTTCTTAAGGAAGTGACAAAATATTCAAAATATCTGAGAGAATAAAAACTCCTATTTCATAGATTTTGATGGTTACAATTCTGAGAAATACTTATCTCCTGGATTTTTAATGCCCTTGAAACTTTAATGTGCCACTCCAACTTTCAGATTTTTTTAAATAACTGTATCGTCTAGTGAAGTAAAACATAAATAGGGAGGAAACTTAACTAGTATATCCGTAGAGGAATGGTCAACATCAGGTCTTCAGCAGAAAAAAAAAAAAAAAGTAGCTTAGATGGGGAAAAATAGTTCTACGAGCACTAGAAATTACACATATTCCAATGTATCTGTGTCTCATGGTAAATTGGTCTCAGTTTTCAATTTTTCCTCCAGTTTGTGATTTTATTAAATTTCTTCCATGAGGATTATCTGGCCTGACAGAATGGGAACTCGCACTTTCCTCCAGCAGGGTGATCGGGTCTTGTCACTAGCCTTTCAGGCTCCCTCTTTTTCACAACAGCAGTAGATATTTGATTCTCTTGAAAACCTTAGTTGTACTCGGGTTCAATAAAAATGTATCGCTAAGTTAGAAAATTATTTTTTAGGAGGAAGTGAGAGGGAGCGAAAGAAGCATGCAAAAACCTAGTGCATTCATGTGAGATTTATTGACTTCAGAAAATAGATTAAAAATAAGAGTAAAGTTTTAGCTTTTGTGGATCATGATGTGTTTAAAAGCTTAGCTGTATTGTGCTAGTTCTTTGAAACATATTCACTAAGTCTGTGCGGGTCTTTCAAAATGTAACTTGAGGCAAAATTTACATGCTCTTGAATTTTAGTATGAAGATAAAAACCTGCGAAGATCATTTGAAAATCCACGTGGGAGTTATGAACTTCACAGACCTTCATGCTGGTGAATTTTGCCTATTTTGAGTTAATTTATCTCCTCAGCTGCAGTTTGCCTCCTGCGCAGGGAAAGGCACTAATGCTTTAGCACCTCAGAGGCGGCCCTTGTTTTCATCCTGGCACTTGCCTTTAAGAGGCCACAAGGATAGAGCCTCTTTTCAGCGCTGCAGTTGCCTGTCCTCTCTCCAGCGCCGACCTTTCTCCCAGCTCTGGGTCAGTGGTCGGAGTACAGGGATTCTCATTCGGGCGCTGCTGTGCCGGATCCTTCTCACTCCGGGACTGAACGGTGCCTTAAAGTGCATACGGCCCTTACAGGGAGTTGGGGATTTCATCTAGCTTGCACACTGCCTGCAGCACTTTCTCTCTTTAAAAGATGAAAGACTTTGATATAGTCGGGTCCTTTCCATTTTGGCTGCTTCGCAGTATGAGACTGCAGGAAGAAGGGGGATCTAAATGGATGCGGGACAGCCCAGCCCTGCCAACCATTGGTTCTTACTGTCTCTCAGAACGTTGCGTTGGGTAAAGTCAGAACTGGCTCCACTCTACCTAAGGTGAAAGTTAGAGCGATAGTGGTTAAGTAAAGCTTTTTATTATTACTTATGTAGTTCGAAAAAGAGAAGGAATCATGAAGATAAAGTAGTGAATTTTTGAAAGCAGGCGCCCTGTGGCGTTGGTAGATACGTTTCGTATTTCCATAGATTCTAATAGTGTCTGGAAGAAGACTCTTTCAGTGTGAAAGCAAAAAAAGCCAAGCCCCGTCTTAGAGCCATTTCTGACAGCCAGCAGAAAAATGTGCCCATGAATTTGTTTATAAATGAAATATATAATTCTGACAATATAATCCCCATCTTAAAAATGTTTTCATCTTGGCTGCCTTTGCAATGGGTCAAGAATCAGGCTTCTAATACCTTTCTCATTCATTATCCAGACTTTTATCTCACTACACAATAATAACTAGCTTAATTTCCCTCAGACACCCGTAAGTTTTGCTGTCAGAGAGGTGCAAATGCTGTATCTTCAGATCATTTGTGGATGTCAGTATATTTTCTCCTCAATGCAAACTGAGAAGTAAGGTTGGTAGAAAAAAATATGGGGAAAATAGAAATGTTTCCACTTCTCAATGCAATATTTCGTATCTTTCGTGTTGATGTAGCTCGACAAAATTGTTTATTACATTGCTTTTCCAAAGGGCAAATTTAAGACTTCATTTTCTAGAAATCATTATAAACTGGGCTGAAAGGTTGCAACAAGTTATAGTGGAGATCTTTTTTGGACTGACAAAGCCAAAACATAGAAAGAGCAACAGTGAGTTAGTTGCTTACCAGAAATGTCGTGCTCAGTCCCCAAGTTGTTTTTCAGTGTCATGGAGCCATGCCTTTTCAGAAAGCTGAATATGGGGAGAGGTTTGTGAAGCTGCTGGGGAAGCTTTCTGTGAGTTCAGGGAGTTATCAGAGGTGGATACCCATCCCGCTGGGCTGCTGGCTCTTAGCTAAACCAGAGCTGCAAATGGATTTATGGTAAACTATCCTCTAAATAAATGGTAGCAAGTCTGAGCCTCTGAATGACCTACTTAGCTCTTGAGCCTTCGGACGAGGAAACAATACAGACAGCACTGCTGGTTGGGGAGAAGAGTCGGTGATGTGCAGTGCACTTCCACCGCATGTTTAATCTCCTCTTCTGACTACTTCCTTGGACCTTGATGAAAGGATTTTAGTTAGTTATTTATTTTGCCATAGTAGCAGATTGCAAGCTACAAGATCAAGGTACTTATCAAAATCTCTGAGTTTCTGTGTGCTTGAAAGCCAAGGACAGACGTACAGGATTTCCGTGGGCTATAAACCTCTCTATTGTGTGCCACATTTGCGCTGTCAAGCTATTACCTGAAGTGTCTTGTACCCATTCCACTTTTAAACTTGAATGTGACCTTTTATTATTTTCATTCCCATGACCTCTTTGCCTCTCTTGTCCAATTTGAAGGACGTCTTATCTGTCTGGCACCAAATGGTTCCAGTACCCAGGAGCTTGAGTAAATGTTACAAACTAAGAGCAGCTAATTAAAAATCTGTAGTGTTGACATCTGTTTAATATATGCAGTATTTCCAGAACTTGATAGCAGACCACCTTACAGTAGCAAGGGTCTCAGTCAGACTGTTTAAATAAAGTAATAATGAAGTATAGTGATAGAGTTGTAAACTTGGAGCTGTTCCAAATGGAGTCATAAAGTGTGCTAATTGGTTCTGAGAACTGGAATGCAGTAAAAGTCAGATTTTACAACAGTGACTATTATACAGTGGAATTAGCTCGGCTACTCTGGAGGTTTTAAATGTACCTAGCCATTAAGAGGCAGAGTCACAAGATTACGGGGATTCTACTCGACTAACAGAGAGATTGACGTGTCCACTTTCATCGCTGAAGATTAAGATAACAAGAACAACTTAATTAACATATTTAGTTAAATGAGGGGAATGTACAATGCTATTTGTTTGAACAAATTAGTAGTACCTACAGGCTTGATTAGGTGACCTGTTGGAACTTTACCAAAAATTTAAGTAATTATTTGATTCGCTAGTTAATAGATGAAAATATATTTAATTAGTTGTACTACCATTATTTAATCAAAGTTACGGAGCACCTTAATTTCATTAAGTTCATTAAGTTAATAAGAGGTGTAGAGTTTACTGCTTTGATACTGTTGAAACATCTATAATTTTAAGACTATAAAATGCAAGCAAAATCATTTGGCACCAAAGCAGTAATCTCAGTGAAATGCATCACAAATGTCACACCTATTTAATATATTTCTGTAAATTCTAAACTAAAAGGAACTGTTAAAGGGTTTCTACTGCAGTGGCTGCTGGTACTCGAGGCACTCCATTTTCTGCGGCAGCAAATCCTCAATCCATTCAAACCTTATTTTCTACTAAAGTTTTTATTTTTTTTTATATTGCTGGGGATCAGCACAGCATTTTTTAGTACAACTTAATGAAAATGTCACCATTTGTGTCATCCTTTCTGCATCTGTAAGATACTGATTATTGGAACCTGAAAACGAACAGACAAGTCAGCAAAGGCACGGTTATGCCGGTCCGCTGCAGCAGTGTGGCCAGCTCAGGGCGCTGCCTGCCCAGGCCCGTGGCCTTTCCGGCAGCGGGGATCGCGGACTTGCGAGGAAAACACGGAATACCGTTTACTGGACAGTTACACTAAAAGCAGTAGATTTAGTTGCTCCCCTGTTATTCTGAGACTAATAATAATAATAATCTGAACTAATTCTCTAACATGAAGCTCAGTGTTAGTAGTTTAATTAAAGCCAGCTATGCTCTGTCCAGTCTGTCCTGGTGGGCAGCGCGGCGGAATCGCTGGGACAGGACTCTGCTGGACTTCACAGGATCTGCTCTCCCTGGAGGCGTCTGCTGTTAATAACCTGGTTCTGAATGCAGAGGAACTGTCGGGTGTGGAGAAAATACATGTTGGAGAAGGAAGGCGAGTAGTAGACGTGTAAGCAAGAAGGTCTTTTTCTTTAAGTCTCTGAATTCTCCATATCTCAAATAAAAATAAATCAGAACACAATTTAAAAGATGAATCATACAAATTAAAAGGTAAATGTTAAAAAGAGACAGGCATTGTATGCAGTTGTCATCTTAAGTTGTAGTGAAGCAAATGCAAATATAGCTGTAATAGACAATCGCCATTAATAATTCAGTTGGAAACAGGTGCAACTGTTGAAGCATTTGAACTGCACAAGCATGGTGTTAGTTTAGTATCAATCAACAGCTGTGGAGTAATTGCCCTTTTAAAATGTAGTTATGAAATTGTTGGCAACAATAACAGTCAGCCAAATGTATGACAATGCTGCTAATGCGATGCTCGCATCACCAACAGATGCTCAGAAAAACAGGTTTTCCATTGATAACTGAATTTGTGGGTAGCTTTTTTGCAAACATGTTATTGTAGAAATGATCAGCTGATAAAATGCGTTGATTTAGTCTGCTAAATTTAGATAAAGGCTTACCTTTTTAATGTACTAAACAGAGTAATATGATGCGCAAGGAAACCTTGTGCTTGTTTCTAAAAGAAAATATTTGCATTTGAACATTGCAGAGCTAAATGGAGGCATTGTAAAAGGAATCTGGTTCCTCTCAGATTTACCATAGGGAAAAGCTTACGTGATGCTTCTATGATTCTTAAGAGGTGCTGAGGTAGCAGACGCAAAATCGTTGTAAACACTGTCATGCAGTGTACTGCCAGAAAATATAATACAGGGTCGGACAACATCAGTTGTCTCCGTGCGTGAATAAAAAAGAGAAATGCAAGTTTATTGAGCTGTTTATTGAAAAGTCTGTAAGGAAACGATAAGCTTTAGAGTGTGAATTATTTTAAACTATGTAGTTAAAAAGGCTTCTATGGGAATTCTGCGGGACGTCAGGAGAAAAGCACGTTGTCAAGACCTCAAATGTTTTTCAGCGATGTGATCGCTAGGAACTAAACACAGGAGCTTGGTGGGGGGAAACGGGGTAGTAGTGCCCTCCGTAGAGAACAGGCGCACTGTAATCAGCTAGCCCTTGTCCTCTTGTTACCAGCTGAAACCCATGCTTTCATTTGCTTGTCTGGCACTAAAATGGGAGAGGAGAGCATTGGTTAATTTGAAATGCGTATTTTTATTGCTGTTTTGTTAGTATGTCATAGGGGTAAGTACAGTAATGAGGTGGTCGGAAGAACCGTGCATTAGCCTTCTGAGAAACCTAAGGACTCCGGTTGTTGAGTCTAAGCTGTGCAAATCTTCATCTTTGCCAGGACACAGGTTGATTTACTGTTAAGAGTGTGTAGAACAATGCAACTGCTGGGTATCCTGCAGTATCATGGGCCAGGAAGTATTGTTTCATCTCCAACATGAAACCGTCTGCATAAACTTGTAAACTGGTATGAAGTAGAAAAGGCATGATTACAGGAAATAATGCTTCATTTTACGTTAAAAGCTGCTGGATCTTTCACTGTCCTTAACGATCGAGAGGAAAGCTTAGCGCTGAGATCCTATGTTGTTTGATTTCAGAAATGACCTCTCTAGAACAGAGAGCGACAAGATTTCAAACCAGCGGGTTCCCCGGGATTGCTGCATCATTCCGACTGCTGTTCTTCTGGGAAAACGGAGACACCAACGGCCGCCATCTTTTCACCTCAGTGATAAGAAACGTTGAGAAAGCTGTTTAGGAGCTCTCCTCTGTAACCTTCATTTGTTCCTCACTAAGGGTACAGTGCCTGGCCTGAACACCCGCTTGTCCTGAGGCTGTGGAAGCAGCTCTCCGTGCCTTGGCTGAGGTTTACCAGAACTGCACCAGGAGCGAGTCGTCTTTTTGCGATGATCAGAGTTATCCTTTTGGAAGAGCAACTGGGGAAAGGTGTGTTTTGTAGAGCTTACAGGAAGCCTTCTCAGTTCCCTCTCACCTTGCCATCTGCAGAACAAAATGGCTGTGATTGCTGAAAGTCATTCCTCATACCCATTCTTCCTTTTAGATTTCCGTTGCAATTTATTTTATAAACAAACAGAACAACTTTGAATATATATGCAATACTTGAATATGTTCTTTCTCAGTTTATTTTCTTCCTTTCCAATTTCAAGTGATATTAATATATTTTTTCTGATTTATATTGAAATGGCATTATTTAGGGATCTTCCTGAAATCAGTACTAGCTCTCCTTTAAAATGTAGATAAAACGCTTTACATTTTCGGAACAACAGACTTAATTTATCTCATTAATTTGTCTTTCTCATCCTATCATTTTTTGCATCTCTTAAAAGACATGTAGTAGTTTAATGGCACATACTGATTTCTTTTTTGCTTGTTTAAAAAGACCTTTTGCTAGCATAATCCTCCTTAGCTCAGCATAGTAATCTGACTGCAGGAATCACAGGGTTTTATATAATACTTTAAATGTTATCAAATTTTGAACATTTAAAAGAAAATCTTGTGCATTATTCCCAGTTTTTCATTTTTGGTAAAATATATCAATAGATTCTATATTAAAGCAAGCATCCGTGAACTTAGCCTTTGTGGATATGTTCCCGGCTTCTCCCAGTCACTCCATTTGGATCATCAGGTGAATGCAGCTGTAGGAGAAAAAAGGTCAGGTAGTATTTGGGTGAATATCAGTGAAGAGACAGAAAGAATTAAACCTGAATTTCTAATCTGAATGTTAAGTTACTTTGAAGCTGATCTTACAAGAATGTAGATCCAAAATGTGAAGACAATGCTAGTATTAACAGTAAAACATTACCAGTGTGACGGTGCCGTGGCAGTTGTGTACAAACAGACTAGGACTCGTTTCTGGTGTTTGAGGGACTGTAATTTGAACAGGTACTTGTTTTTTGCTTACTGCCTGAATGAAAATGTATGCGAGGTATAAAATCAGTTGGTTATCATAGAGGATTTTCAAGCTTACAACTAAATAAACCCTCTTTGGACAATTATGTTTCAGCAGCTTTATTTCAGCTAATTCCCCTGCAAAATAAACTATGGTTTGGAAGAAAAAGCTGGGGAAATGCACCTCTATATTGGAAAGAAGCGACACTGGTTTTATTCTTTCTGATCTCTTTTTATCTTCTATCCCGCACTTTTGTTTTCTTTTTCCTCTCAGGCTACAGATACAGCGCGGAATAGCGATGAGGCAAAATTCAGCATAAATTAAGGCAGCCATTTGCAGATAACAGCTTTGGTCTCTAATCAGCTAAAGAGTGTTCATTTTCAGTAGATGAAATTGATTCTATTCCATTTTCTGTAGGTTCCATATAAGCCAATATCTGTTCTCTCTCTCTTTTTTTTAAAGCACATCTTGATGTTACGTTCTCCTCCATCACTAGAGGACAAAGAGTATAGCTTCTCTTGTTTCTAGCTTTCTCTCTTTTCTGTTAAAGATATTTAGTGGGAATTTAAGGATTCAGGGCAGCTACTAAATTGCAAAGATCATGCATAAGCCTTGCATTGCCTTCAATCTGTATTTCGCAAATATAAGACAGTTCAGATTACGAAGAGGTGTGAGTTGTGGAGCTCTGCTCTTACCTGTTACGGAATACAAGCCAGTTCAGAAAAATTTGGCTTTAGCACCAAACTGCTTGAGTCAAGATAACTCCAGAAACCATTCTGCATGGCGATGAGACTTTGTTTAAATAATATCCTCTGATGTATTATGAATGCCAAGTATTTTCTAAAATAGACATCACTTGTGTGCTGCAGAGCCTCCAATGCTGTATGACAGTGGATCAATCACTTCACCTCACCTTTGAATCAATTTTTCTTTGCAAAATACTATTTTGTTGATAAACTTATCATGGAGAATAGTAAGAGTTACAAAACTCTCTTTTCTACCTACTTTGCTGGCAAAAACCTTAACAGGATTCAATCAGAAATGCATTAAAAGCCCATTAGTAGCCATGTGTGCTGAAATAAGTAAGAAACCCCGTTCAACTAGTTCCATCAATCCATCCTGAAGAATTTCATGGTCTCTATGTCGTGATGGGTTGCTACCAGAATTAACCCTCATGTGCTGTCAGTTTGACCGGGCCGGGTCGTGTTGGCGCTGCTGTGCAAATGCAGAAGGGCTGCACGCTCTGTGCGATGTGTTGGGTTTGCTGCACACAAACAGCAGATCTGATGAGGACGTTGGACTTATCATCAGACTTGCCAGTGTGGACAGGCTTACATTTTTTAAGTGCAATGAATTCCTTGGTCATAAGAACCCAACCAGATCAAAAGAAAACCCTTCTGAAGTATAACTTCTAAGGGGAATATGGCTTCCACGGGGGCATGGTAACTGGAAAGCTCAAGCTTTGTCATGGTTATCAAGAAGTGCTCTAGCTGCGGACCATTCGTGTGGGGATCAGCACCGTTCATTGTCCTGCTAATAATGAATCCTCTTCCTTTTTGATTACAGGGTCCTAACAGTTGAAAAAGCAGCCTGCCTCAACACTGACCGAAGACTGGTCTCATAGTAAGGGACCTTGTTAGGAACTCAGCTGAGGCAGCCTGGGAGTTAAATCCTTTAGGCTGAGAAAATGCATTAGGACTGGGCCAAATAGCTTCACTCCTCTTCTCAGGCTTACAACTCCTATCTAGCAAGGAGGGGTCTAGTACTTGTAAGCAGCGGGAGGAGCTGAGGGGGAATTAGGAGAAGGAACAAAAAACACCACCCTTTTTTTCCCCTTCATTTCTCAGACCCTCTGAATCTTGCTTTACTGTAGGGAAAACACTCTGGCTAGCCTTGTTCTCTCCCTGCCTAGAGGCCTTTGCTGTCCCCTGATGGTTCCTTTGGTTTTTTCTATGTACAAAATGAAGATTGAAGATAATTTCCCCCTGATCTAGTTGGTCTTTCTGTGCATTTCTACAGTGCCAAGCACAGCAGAACTCCTGTCTTAGTTAAGGTCTGTGTGTGTTACTGTCATCTATAAGTTCTAAATCAGCCTCTAAATGACTCACTTCCTAGAAAAACCTCTGTGTCCTCTAGTGCAGTTAAAAATAGGGATAATATTTTGATATATTTGCATAATATTTTTCCTCTTCAGGATGCAGGTTTTCATGTAAGTACTGGGAGAAGGTATCAACTTGCAAATTTCAGCCTAAATGAAGGATTTCATTCTACAGGCTTTGGATGCTCTGCAGGTAATTACTACATCTACCTGTCAGCGATGGCGCGATGCGGCGGAAAGCCTAATTTACAGAAGGGGTCTTGTGAATTTCTCCAGGAGCTTTCAAGAAGGAATATGCAGGAAGGAAAAGGTGTCTTTGCACATAAATGAACTTTGACTCTTCTTTTCTGTTTCTCTTTGAATAGTTTGCTGGAATTCACTGCTGCTTTGCAGCTGGTGTTACCACTGTGAAGTGGGTACCTTTTTGAATGAGAGGTCAGGAACAGCGGGACGTTAGTGTCCGTTGTCACGTGCTCTCTAGTTACACAGCACTGTGTCGGTGCAGAAACATTTGTCTGAATGAGAGGATTTACAGATACCTTAAAGTTTGAATGTGGAAATAGCCCAGTTACAGTTCTGATTTTCAAAGGCTTCTGGGTTTTGAGCAAATACACATGCGGTACTCCTTTAAAGGAAGCATACCTACAAATGGCAACGGTTATTGTCTCCTATTCTGGGCAAATGCTCAAAGGATAAATTATCAGGTAAATTATATACACTAAATCACATTTTTATTGATATGTCACAATCCAATTTCAGTAATATTTGTTCTATTAATTAATATACATGATCATTAAATTAATTTGCTATTATTTAATGTTTAGTTAAAACTATTAAATGAAATAAGGAAATATAATAATTGGGACAAGAATGAAATTTATATTTTCCTGCCCTAGGATAAAATTCTGTTTCTCCTCTTACTCTTTGTGAACTTGCTTGACTAACATGGAATGAAAACTAAAATTGGTCTTCCAATTATTTACTTACCATGCTTCCTTTCTTGGCTATATTTCCTTTCCAGAACCTGTCATCTAAAATGTTTCCTCAGCTCCTCATAAATATGTCATCTTCACACCTTCATGTAAGACAGTTGTCTCCTTCCTTTACTTCCATAAGTATTTTCCATTTTAGCTCTACAAAATTCAGCTCCTTACCCATTTTCTCTTACTTAAATTCCTTTCCTACTATCTGATGTGAATGTTTCCATGCTATTTGATTATTATTCTTGGCAGACTTTCTTAACTTTGTAATTACACTGGGAAGAAGAGGTCATTGTTGCCTTTTTTTTGGCTCTTTTGTCTTTAACCTCAACTTTATTGGAATGTTGTTCTCAATAGTCTCTTTTTGTTATGATGCATCATTATACAGTTTTTATTTACCAAGACATACCTCACACTTTTATGCGTAGCTTTTAATAGCCCATCAGCCATAGAAACTCTCCAGTTAACTGAAGTGATTGTTTCAGGAATTAAATACCATAATTATGTGTTCAACTCAAAGCTGTCCATTTTGCTCTGTACTACTCCTGTGAAGAGGGATGCAGATGATTTTGGATAGCCAAGTTGAAGAAGGGAGTTTTAGTTAAGCTCTTGTGACTGAGGGTTATGATCACTGTGGCCTGATGGATGCTCTACGGGATCTTTTGTGACTAGCAGTGAGCACAACTTTAAAATGCTGTAGGAATTTATAGGGACACTAGGACAGACATGAGAAAATGGCAAGCTTCCTCTAAGCTTTCCTTTTGTGCCAACAGCTTTGAGAGTCTACTGAACTCATGCCCCAAACGTGCTGAAGCTCTGATCACAGAATCATAGAACAGCCCAGGTTGGAAGGGACCCTGAAAGATCACCTGGTCCGACCTTTCATGGGAAAGGGAGCCTAGGTGAGATTATCTAATGCCTCGTCCAGTTGCATCTGGAAAACCTCCACATCTCTGGGGAGGCTGTTCTAGTGACTGATTGTTCTCACTGTAAAAAATTTCTTTCATCTATCAGGATGAAATCTCTCCTCCTGCAACTTGTACCTGTTTTGTGTTTTCTCCTTGTGAGAACTTGTGACAAGAGACCCTCCATTCTTGTAGCTACTCTTTATGTACTAGAAAACTGATGTGTTCCCCGCTAAACCTTCTCTTCTCCAGGGTGAAAAGACCTAACTCCTCAGTCTTTCCTCAATAGGCAAGTTCTCCAGCCCTTTGATAATCTTTGTGGCCCTCCTCTGGGTCCTATCCAGTCTTTTGTGAATTGTGGGGACCAGAGCTGGACATAGCGCCCAGGTGCAGTCTGAGAAGTGGTGCATAGAGGGGTGTCGTGGTTTAACCCGGCGGGCCGCTAAGCACCACACAGCCGTTCTCTCACTCCCCCCAACTGGGATGGGGGAGAGAGTTGGAAAAAAAGGTAAAACACAAGATAAAGACTCCCCCCCTTCCTCCTCCTTCCCCCAGCTTTATATGCTGAGCATGATGCCGTATGGTGTGGGACATCCCTTTGGCCAGCTGGGGTCACTGTCCTGGCTGTGTCCCCTCCCAGCTTCCCGTGCACCCCCAGCCTCCTCACTGGCAGGGCTGTACCAGAAGCTGAAAAGTCCTTGACTAGTGTAAGCACTGCTCAGCAGCAACTGAAGCCTCAGCACGTTATCAGCATTATCCTCATGCTAAATCCAACACGCGGCGCTACACCAGCTACAGGGAAGGAAAGTAACTCTATCCCAGCTGAAACCAGGACAAGGGGTCAGCTGGGGATATTCTCATTGTTGACCTGCTGAAGTAGATTGTGTTACTTTAATGCTTCTGCAGTGAGAGGCGGGGGGTAAATGTGCTTATAATCACCTGGTATCAGAAAAAAGTTTATAACCTTAGGTCTCAACGTAAGTCTATCTAACTTGGTTTCCAAAACCAGGACTATTTTCAGTTATGAAGTACATAATAATTCTGCACTATAAATGGGTCATATATGCGTGTCAGAGGGAAATAATATGGTAAGTATAAAAATAAATTTATAGCACCTAGATTGCGTGGTGACTGCCGCTCCATAAATATCTTCAACGAAAATTAACATATTTCAGGTGCGACTGGAAATATATCTGCAAATGAAGGGAGGTGACCAAAAATAAAAGTGGAGGAACCTGTCTAATAAGAAAATACTGGAGAGGATAGAAACTGCATGGTTCACAGTGCCGCGTCCCAGCACAGTTAGAAAAGTAGATAAAACTAGAGAGGAGTTATCACAATAGTCAACATTAATCTTTGTTAAAAGACCCATTTCTAGTGCCATGGAATGGTTCTGCATTCCAGCAGCACTGGGGCAATCACCAGCATTACTGCTAAGTCAGACCAGGCTGCAAGGTCAGTAACCTCTGGGATGAAGGCTGTTTGCACCTGAAGGAGCAAGTGTTCCCAACCTTATTCCTTACAAAGTCATACTTAATCGCTGAATCCAACATGTGACTTTGGAGTTATTAGTTGAGTGCGATTGTCTGAATCCTCTCCAGATCTCACTCTGGAAGAATGCGGAACGTCATAAGATACAAACAATGGATTTCTGATACTTGAGGATGTTTTTATAAGCTCATAAACAGTCATACAAAATTGCCCTAAAATAGCTGCCGAGGCTTGTACCAGTTAGGGCTTTGTTAATGGTTAACACCAAAGCAACGAAAGAGAAAAGGAACACAGACAGGAAAAGAGAGAAAATGAGAGTTGTGAGAGACAAAACCATGCTTTTTTACTTGAGAAAAGGGGAAAAGAAAAAACACTTTGAGAACTTAGTTTATAAGAATAAAATGTGTTACACTATCATTTTAAGAATCTAAACTTTGCCGCCGTATATCACTTATTACAAGACGTAGGATTAACAGTACATTGTGCTATTCCTGTGTACTTTGGATTGTATCAGATCAAGTTTTATCCCAAGATGCATGCAAAAGGAGTCCTAAAATGAATCCATAGCTATTTATTTATTTTTCAGTTAATTCTTTCAGTGTAGAAATGGTAAATCACAGGTCTAAGATGAGACGTGCTTGTTTATGACGTTTGGGCGTTTTCTGTTTCGTTGGGTTTGTCTTTTTTTCTTTTCCTTGAAGGAGGGAGGTTACGCTTGTGGCTGACTCATATGATATTAATATTATTATTAATGCTGCTGCATGTGGGTATTGGGGCGCCACCTCAGCGGCCTACCTAATATGTGTATATGTGTGCTAATATGTATACACACACATATATATATATAAAAAAATATAGATGGGTTACTTTTTCTAGCAGATTTTGCTTCTGTCTTGGGTAGGCCAGAACCTTTTATTTATTATTATCATTCTCCCTTTCTTTTCGGATACACCTAATACACTAGGTAGCACCTATAGCTTATGTGCTCTTTGACAAATCTGCCTGTTTCATATATTCAGTATTATTCAGCTAGTCAGTGAGCAGATCTCTTTTTTCTTTATTCCTCCTCAAAACAAATAATCCACTGACAGAAGCTTAGTAATTGATCTGAAATTGGGTGGACAGAACCATCCATACCCAAACACCAGCTCTTTAGTTCCTGTCAGCTTTTGGTCTTTGTTTAATCAATATATTTAGCAGTAATACAGGATGAAGTGGTCAGGGCTGCGCTGGCCAGACTACAACAGCTCTGTATACGGAATCTGTAAAATTGAGAATTGATTTTGTCCCAGTGTGGAATGTTTAAAATAAATGAATTACAAGTTTGATCGGCATTGTGGAAAACTCTGATTCAGATAGTATTACCCAGATTCAGACCAGGTTTTTTTTTCTTCCCAGATGATAGTGACAAACACACCAAGGACAGCTGTAACTTTAGAGAATGCTGAAGGTGCTAATGGGGAGAGAGATTTTTGTCGTCTTTGTTTTTGGAGTAAATTCAGTAAATGACTGAAAATATCCTTCCTGGATATGAAAATATCCTTCTTGGCTCCAACAATGATTTTTAATCAGGATAATAATAATAATAA